>CM049607.1:2562138-2647138 GCA_026979955.1 Megalurothrips usitatus
ATGGAACATCACTAAACATCTGCCGTAAGCTATTGTTGTTGTGATGGACGTGGTGTCGGGAGGTCATCTGGGGGCGCTTATAGTGACGGACAGAGGCCATGAAGGGGTCGTAGGCGGCCGATAAATTAAGGGTAACGACTATCTCACTCTCTCACACACACTCGCGCCGTTCATCTCTCTCTCTCTCTCTTCGGAGAGGGTGGCGGCGCTATTAAAGCTTTTGCTCTGATTAAAGCTCTAAAGCTCTGATTAAAAAATTAAAGCTTATCGGTCTGAGCAAAAACATTGTAGTTGACGACTTAATCGTCTCATCGTCTGTGACCACTTGTGTATTTTTCTGATTTACAGTAACCAGAGGATTGTCGTGAAATGACGACAAATATTTTTAAGGACTTTTTAAAAAATGTCTGTTTAAGGACGCCCCCCGACATTTGATGCTTCACGTCGTCACTCCATTTATGGTCGGTCCCCCATCACCCCTCCGCGGCCTTCGACGTTCCGTCGTCTTCTTCGGCGCTAAGATTGCTAATTATGCGATTAATTAAAAACACGGGGGCGATACAAAGGAATTGTGTGCACGCGCGCGCTCGCCTTTGTGTGCGACCAAGAGAGCGTGAAAGAGAGAGAGAGAGAGAGAGAGAGAGAGAGAGAGAGAGAGAGCGTACTCTTTCTGTGCGCCTCTGATTGGCACGGTGAGAGTGACGGAGTAAAGTGCGCGGGGCTGTGAGTGGCCGCTCGTCACGGGCCGCTGATGCGATGGACCAATCAGCGCCGTTCTCCTTTCACTCCTGCCCCCCCCCCCCCCCCGCACTTTTTCCCTTTTCTTATGAGTTGTTACGTGATGGACGCGGACAGCGCTTGGTGTCTTCGATCTCTCGAAAAGGGAAGCCTCTAGCCGGTGTGGCGGCGAGCGCGAGTGCAATGTTAATGAGTGCAGCCGGCACGGAACGGGGTGGGAAAGAGAGGGAGAGAGAGACGGCTGCTAGAGGCCGGTGTGACAATGCTAGAGAGGCCCTCTATGCTGGGGTCCGTGTAGGCGGTTCTATGCCGATTGCCCCTGAAACTTTAATGGCGGATCCCTCATAGCCTAGCATCCTCCGAGCCCTGTCCTCCCCCCTCACTCTCTCTCTCTCTCTCTCTCTCTCTCTCTCTCTCTCCTCTCTCTCTCTCTCTCACCCCCACCTCTACACTCCGTGTCATTTGCGCCACTTGCCAGTCAGCCCCACGATCGAGAACACCGCCCTGCCCTCTCCCGTGCGGCGCCCCCTAACTGAACGGCCTTTCTGGCCGTCTAACCCAACACTCCCTACCAGCCACTCCGCTCGCCCCACTTCCCAGTGGCAGCATTATTCCAGTCCATTTTGCGTTGGCAGGCGGAGCGGCAGCGAGCATCCACCCAGCGTCCCCGCGTGCGACACAGACGCCAATTCTGCCGCCAGAGCGCGCCCTCAGCGCCGCGGAGCCGTACCCGGCGACAGAACGCTCACATTCAGATTTTTTTTTTATTTTTAGCCGCGCCACTGCAGGACGCACAGCTGGTCACCATTAGGGGAGAAGAGCCTCTCTCCTGTTCACACACACACACACACACACACACACACACACACACACGCCAAAAGAATATAGGGTTGCCGATCTCTGTCGAGTTGTTGCTGCTCCCGTGCCACGCCCCCCCCCCTTCCTCCCCCGCGAAGCCGGGCTCGGGGATTCCCCGGGATTCCCCCCGCTCTGAGAAATGCCCCGCCTCCCCCCCTGCCGTGTTCGCGGGGGGGCTTTGGGTGTAGCCCCCCGGCGGGGGGGGGGGGGGGGTCGTTGCTCCACGGCTATAGATGCCCTATGGCGCCCCGGGGTGACCTTTGCAGCCTGCAGCGTTAGGTTGCAGCCCTCCCCCCTCTAACCCCCCTCCCCCTCTAACCCCCCTCCCCCCTCTAACCCCCTCCCCCCTCTAACCCCCTTCCCCCCTCTCTAACCTCTCTGCGAGAGGCCGTTGGCCGCGGACTACTGTACCCGACCAGCGAGAATGAATCGGATAGGGTATTCCGCTGAATCTCAGACCGGATGTCGAGAAGAATACAAGAACCACACCGTGACACATCATCAGCGAGAGCTAAAGGCCCGCAAATGTTTCATAGTCGGCTCGTGTCCCTGCGGCAATGTCTGCCGCGATGGCTCTCGTCCCATTTTTACCCCCCCCCCCCCCCCTCTTCTTCCCCCGCCCCTGTCGCGGTCTCAAGCTCGCACTTCTTTGTGTCGGCGGCGAACGTTGGACGTGGAGAGCTTTTGACGTGGCGGTCCGTCGGGGCGGTCAGGCCTCGGGGGGCGGCAGCGGCACCGGGCGCGACCCCCCCGGGCCGCCACCACCACCACCACTTGATGCACATACAAATTTGTTTTTTTTTTTTGTTTTCATTCCACTTTCGGAGAGAGCCGGGGGATGACTGGCCGCGATGGGAGCGTGCGGCCCCGCCATGTTCGCTGCGCCCTCCCCTCCCGCCCTCCGACCCTCCCGCCCTCCCGCCCTCCCCTCTCCCTGCTTTAGCAATCACAGCGAGCCGGGGGCGGGGACCCAAGTAGAACAATATGAGTAGGCGAGGCGTCTGCGCCCGGCAGCGCGCGGCAGGTTGACAGAGTCTGGCTGGCTGCCTGGCTGGCTGCCCGGCTGGCTGCCTGGCTGGCTGCGCGCGACAGGGCCGCCACCGTACCCAAAACAAATCCGACACGAACACCACGCGCATCGGAACGCATCTCAAAGAACAGCAACAGATAGAAAATGTAATCACCGCCTGCAAATGGATTCGTGCGAGGCCAGACCGGGACCGGAGGCACCACCGGGGCTCGCGCAAACGCAGCGCGCTCACCTAGTATTTATTTTCTTCTTTTTCTCTCTCTCCGATAAATTCAATTGGTTCAGTGTCATTGGACCTATTGTTTTTTTTTTGTTTTTTTTTATTAAAGAAGCGATACAATATAAAGGGGACTTTGTGATAATCATGTTTTTTTTTTTAAAATTAAATACATCTCTGCTATACGCTCCGGAATTTTTCGACCCCCCCCAAAGTTCTCCCACCTCTAGCCACACACACACACACACACAAAAACACACGCCCTGATTTCCATAGCCACACGGTAGGGGTTGGCTGCCCTGCAGTGCGTGTTGCCCCGGCGCCATTACCACTTGCCACGCGATTGTGGTGATGTACGGCAGATATGACAATGGCGTTCCCCCCTCCCCTCCCCCCCCCCCCACCTCCTCCTCCTCCTCCTCCTCCTCCTCCTCCTCCTCCTCCTCCTCCTCCTCCTCCTCCTCCTCCTCCTCCTCCTCCTCCTCCTCCTCCTCCTCCTCCTCCTCCTCCTCCTCCTCCTCCTCCTCCTCCTCCTCCTCTCCCCTCCTCCCTGCTTCACTATACGACGTGTGTGGCGTTGCGTAGGGTGCGAGCGCCCATCATTGCTGCCAATCCCGATGCGAATGTAATCGCAGAGTGCGCGCCGGGCAACGCGAATCCCGATCCGAATGTGCACTAAAAGCCGGGCAGTCCTCCACGTGATGCAGTACGGCGTACCGGCCACGCCGCGCACTGAATTCCGTATCACACCCAGAAAAAAGTACAGTACAAACTTTGCGGCTGCGAATAGGATTGGAAAAACCGGCATTTGAAACCCGGCAACCAATTTACAAACCCAGATAAACGATATGAAAAATTAATTAATTTCTAAAAATCTTTAAAAACTTGAAAAAGAAATTGAATTAAATTTTTGTAAAGAAAAAATGGCTGTCACTTGTTGTACTTTGACGGGCGGCGTCGGTAGGACCCCCGCACAGTGCCGTCGCCCTGCCAACGCCCTGCCAACGCCCTGCCAACGCCCTGCCAACGCCCCCCGCTCAAACGCTTCCGCGGGGAAGCCACGAGTATTTTCCGTCCCTGGCGGCCGCCGCTGCTGCCGCTGCCGCCGCTGCCACTCCACGCCGTCTTGGATAAGTCTTTGACTTGCTGGGCGGCAGCGGTGCGACCGTCTCAGGCCGGTCGCGGAGGGGCGAAGAGCAGCAGCAGCGGCGGGCTTTCAAAGGGGAAAGATAAATAAAAAAAAAGCGCGGGAAAAACAACAACAACAACAAAGAGTGTGCGTAAAACGCTCCGATGGACGCATTCCTTTGCTTCTCGCCTTACCACGACATCAAAGGGGGCGAGCGAGAGAATGAGAGAGAGAGAGCGAGCGAGAGAGAGAGAGAGAGAGAGAGAGAGAGAGAGAGAGAGAGAGAGAGAGAGAGAGGGGGAGCGAGGACACCTTACAGCTTCCGCGCAGAAGACGAGCGGCCCTCCTGACCTCCGATTTAATCACACGCACACACACACGCACACACACACACACATACCCGACTGGGCGCCAGGAGAACACACCTTGGCAGGGCCGCGTTCCGTGCATCTCTCTCCTTGTCTCTCTCTCTCTCTCTCTCTCTCTCTCTCTCTCTCTAAGTACTTCTTGGTGCTTCTAATAATACCATCAGCAGCTTGATACTTCATTGAAAACTATGGGAATAATTTTCTCAGCTGAAAATACTACTGGCAAAAACTGGGAATAAGTCAGCGTGGTGCGAGGTCCTCTGAGAGATTGCACGGGGGAGATTGTGCGCGCGGGTCGAATCCCGGCCGGGGCGAAAGTCCTTATTTACAGCCGTGCTGCATCTCCCCCCCCCCCCCTCTCTCCCACTATCCCTCCATCCCTCCCGCACCCTGCTCGCTCTATCTCTCTCCCACTCCCAGCGATAAGGCAGGGATTTATAGCCACGCGGCGGCTAGAGGCCCACTATACACCGTAGGCATCCAGGTCACCCCTCCTTTTTTTCTCTCTCTCTTTCACCAAGAAGCAGGATAGTGCGTATAATTTTGATTATTTACAGAGAGAGAGTTTTGACGGGGCCGCTTCCGGTCGGGAGCCTTGTGCGCGTGTGTGTGTGTGTGTGTGGCGCTTTGATGTCGCTGGCGAGAACGTGTTTGTTTCCAGGCGGGTGATGAACAAAGAGGGCAACACGGGCGCGGGCGGGCGGGAGCCGTGTGAAGGACAGGGACAGTAAATCGGAGTGAAACAATAAAAAAAAGCGAGCAATCAACAGGGGACGCGCAGCGCTGCCGTGGCTGGGGACTGGGAGGGGTGGGGGGGGGGGGGGGGGAAGGTGCTGACAATCAGGACTAAGAAAACGGGAGGCAGCTGCGACACGGGCCGCGAATTACAAACGGCGCCTCCAGACGGCGGCCTCTGACGAGAAACGTCCTCCCGCCCTGCCAAGAAACCCTCTAGTTTCGGTCACAACGGTCCTAACCTGGTCACAAATTAGTCAACGTTTTGTCACAAGCTGGTCAATATTTGGTCGCAATTTAGTCAAAAACTATTGGTCACACTGTGGTCAAATCTTGGTCATGACTTGGCCACACAGTTTGATCTCAATTCGGTCGCGCATGTCTGTCGTGATTCTGGCGGGCTGAGATTTCTCTTGGAGCCCCTCCCTTTCTTTTCCTATAGTTTTGAGAACTGTCGATCTCGTCTCCGGGGTGAGCCACCGCGCGCACTGCGGCCGCGGGGAGCGGCTCACAGCGGCTCTCCCCTCAACCGTCCGCACGTTTCCGCATTCTCGGCCTCTGCCCGCGCCGTCGACAGAAAGTCACCGCAAATTGAAAGGAATATATCTTTTGTGCGCGGACCGCCTCGGGTCCTCGTCTCTCTCTCTCTCTCTCTCTCTCTCTCTCTCTCTCTCTCTCTCTCGCGCGCGCGCGCGCACCGCCGCAGCGGGAGTGACGAGGACAGAGACATCGTGAAGCGCGCGCCCTGTCTAGGCCGTACGCATTACTGATGCAAATGGCAGCCCTCTCAGCGAGCGGCCGGCCCTCGAACCTGAGAGAGAGAGAGAGAGAGAGAGAGAGAGAGAGAGAGAGGAAGGGGGGAAGAGGGGATGGAGAGTGAGAGAGAATGAGTGATGTGTGCGTGTGTGTCATAAAGAGAGAGGGGGTAGAGAGAGAGAGAGAGAGAGAGAGAGAGAGAGGGGGGGGGGGGGGGGAGAGGGGCGGTGACCCCCGAAATGAAAGCGGGCGCAAAGCACGCAAGTCGTGAGCGCCTCGCGGCGAGTTACGACCCCGGCCGGGTGCGCGTTACTGCCAGTAACTGCGTGGACCCGCCGAGATGGTCGTCGGCAGGGCAAGGTCGTGCGAAGGTCAAGTGGCTGGAGAGGCACTGGAGGGGCCGGCAGTCCCTCTGGCCCGCCCGGCAGTCTCTCTAGCCCGGCCTGGAGAGGCCTTGCACTGACGGCAGTCTCTAGTCCGGCCTGGAGAGGCCCTGCACGGACGGCAGTCTCTCTAGCCCGGCCTGGAGAGGCCCTGCACGGACGGCAGTCTCTCTAGTCCGGCCTGGGGAGGCACTGCACGGACGGCAGTCTCTCTAGTCCGGCCTGGGGAGGCACTGCACGGACGGCAGTCTCTCTAGTCCGGCCTGGGGAGGCACTGCACGGACGGCAGTCTCTCTAGTCCGGCCTGGGGAGGCACTGCACGGACGGCAGTCTCTCTAGTCCGGCCTGGGGAGGCACTGCACGGACGGCAGTCTCTCTAGTCCGGCCTGGGGAGGCACTGCACGGACGGCAGTCTCTCTAGTCCGGCCTGGGGAGGCACTGCACGGACGGCAGTCTCTCTAGTCCGGCCTGGAGAGGCACTGCACGGACGGCAGTCTCTCTAGCCCGGCCTGGAGAGGCCCTGCACGGACGGCAGTCTCTCTAGCCCGGCCTGGAGAGGCACTGCACGGACGGCAGTCTCTCTAGTCCGGCCTGGGGAGGCACTGCACGGACGGCAGTCTCTCTAGTCCGGCCTGGGGAGGCACTGCACGGACGGCAGTCTCTCTAGTCCGGCCTGGAGAGGCACTGCACGGACGGCAGTCTCTCTAGCCCGGCCTGGAGATGCAGTCTCTCTAGCCCGGCCGTGCACCGCGGGCATCAGCAGTGACGCTCAGCGCCCGCGGTCGGGAGGGTAGGCGACCCGGCGGACCCGGGCGTCGGGCGGGCTGGCCTACCCTCCGCTTCGCAGGCTGCCGACGAGCCGCGGGTGTGTGCGGCGGAGGGGGTGCGGTCTCCCACAAAGAAAAAAAAAAACTGGGAAAATCTTACATTGCACGCGTGTGACAAATTAAATTTTTCTTTGTAATACGTCTGAGGACGATGATTGACGTTTTGTGCGCTGCTACAGCGGTGCAGTGGACGAGTGTAGTCACCGTAGTCCACGATTTCTTACCTCGCCGCTCCGCGGCCCCGTCCACAGGGGGCTCATATAAATTCAACGCAAGGCGGGGCGCGGAGCAAGCGGCCCCCCGACCCCTTCCCCTTGTACATACCGGCAAGCTGTTAGCCGTGCGGTGCGAGAGAGGGGGAGAGAGAGAGAGAGAGAGAGAGAGAGAGAGAGAGAGAGAGGGAGAGAGAGAGGGAGAGAGAGAGGGAGAGAGAGAGAGGGAGAGAGAGAGAGAGAGAGAGAGAGAGAGAGAGAGAGGGAGAGAGAGAGAGAGAGAGAGAGAGAGAGAGAGAGAGAGAGAGAGAGGGACGGAAAGGGCCTCGAATAGGTGCTGGCCCGCTGCGTGCTCTCCGGCCCCGCCGACTGCGGAGCCGGCAATCCTAGAGTCCCACGGTAAATCACAGTGACACTCGCTGCCTGCAAATGCGTTTCGCATTACATCATCTGTACGGAGAGAGAGAGAGAGAGAGAGAGAGAGAGAGAGGAGTGAAAAGTGAGAGGGGAGTAGGGGGATCACTCTGTGACCCGATAGCACCCTTCTCCAAATATGAGGGTTGACTCAACAGAAAGGCGAGGCGAGGCGGGTTCGAAACCCAGCGGGGTCTGTATGTCAGTGTGCAGAAGCTTTCCATTTTTTTCTCCTCCCTCCGGCCGGTGCGCCCGGCTGTGTGGTCGGCCTACACTCGCCCCCCCCCCCCTCCATCCCCTCTCTCTCTCTCCCTCTCTCTCTTCCCTTCTTTCACGAATCCCGAAATAGAGGCTCCCGTCCTCTCCAGGGCTCGCGGCGTGAGGGCACTGTCGGGCCCGGGGAGTTGCGACGGTCCTGGAAGGCGGTGTGCCGGGCCGCGGGGCCCGGAGGCCTGCCGTGCTCCCCCCCTCCCCCCTCCCTCTTCCCCCCCCCCCCCCCCCCCCCCCCCCCTCCCCCGCCCTCCTTCCCCGGGACCGTAAAGCGGACGATCCTACACGCGCTAGAGCCCCGGCGTTGACTCCCGTGACATTCGCACACCGAAAAATTCTCTTCTTTTTTTTCTCTCTTCTTTCTTCTTGTCTTCTCAGGGCGGCGCGACGCGCGGCGGCCCCGCGGGCGGCCCTGAGGGGGCTGCCGGCTGGCTGGCGGGGCTGGCACCGCCGCCTGTGCGGAGATCTGTGCGCCCACCCGCGCACCCGGAGAGGGGAAGAAGTGAGAAAATAAAATAATTTAAAAAAGCAAAAACAGGAAAAACGTGCGCTGCCGAGGAAGTGTGTGTGAGAGCACTAAGGCCTACGCGGGTTCAGATACCGCGCCGGCGCGGTAAACCTCAGCCCGGTTGTATGTGTTGTTTATTCGCTATCGTCTTGTTGCCGTCCCGGTGGCTACCCCCCCCCCCCCCCCCCCCCCGGCTATTGACGGCCCCGCGTTTACGATATGCGTGTATTCCGCGGATGGATTCAACATTCATCCCAATGAATGAATAATATATCGCCTCCCCCTCCCCCCCGGCCCGTGGTAGCAGCGCCGCAGTGCCGGCCGGCGTGGAGGCAGGCAGTGACGGCTGGAATGCGGCGCCGTGCGAAACATTGACAGAAATATCTAAAATCGGATTTTTTTTAATACTTCTTATTTTATTACGCACACTGTATTAACATGCGAGTTCTCATTCGTACGGCAGAACCTGTATCAAAGTAAGGAAGTGTAGGGGGGGGGGGGCAAAAAAAAAAAAAACGTTTTTATAAATTGATGAGTTGAGATCTTTTTTGTTCATGACAACTGCATATCGGATGAGGCTGATGGGAAATCAAAACACTGCGCTGACGACCGCATCGGGCCCGCACGTCCCCTCCCCTCCCACTTCTATCTCCCATGCTTCCCTCAATTGCAGCGCTTTTTTATCGGGAGAAAGAGAGAGAGAGAGAAAGAGAAAGAGAGAGAGAGATAGAGAAGGAGGAAAGGGGGGGGGGGGGAGGGGTAGGCTCCTGTCACCTCGTGAATAAACTATGAATCCCTGGCTCCCGCGACTCACGCCGCTGCGCCGGGCTGCGGTTTTCGCGCTGCTCGCCTCGCTACGCCCATCACGACACTGGAGCCGCGGGGTCGAATACCGAAGGCGGCCCTCTCTGGTATTCGAACCCGCTGGTGCTGCCCTGAGAGAAAGAGAGAAAGATAAGGAGGGAGAGAGGGGAGTAGAGAGAGAGAGGCAGAGAGATGCGGAGGTGGAGAGGGAGGGAGAGAGAGAGAGAGAGAGAGAGAGAGAGAGAGAGAGAGAGAGAGAGAGAGAGAGAGGTGATTGATTGATTTCATAGAAAATTTAATACAAAGGACTTAAAAGTCATATAAAAGGTCGTACGTCATATGGGATCGCGTAAAGTTGCGGGTCTGGCAACAGAATTATAGCATTGAGAGTGAGTGAGAGAGAGAGAGTGAGGGAGAGAGAGAGGGGGAGGGAGTCAGGCCTGCACTGCGGTGTATTTCTCTTTAATTCGCGCGCACTTGTTAGAGAAGCTCAGCACCATTATGGCAGCTCATACGGGGGCGGCGCGGGGGGCCCGCGGGGGGGCCGCGGGGGGCTTTGCGAGACAATGGGACTCCGGGGGGTCCCGCTGGGCCCTCGACAAAACTAGGGCGCCGGCCGGCCGCCATGACGTGTCCACGCCGAGGACAGAGGGAGAGAGAGAGAGAGGGAGGGGGATAGGGGGTGAGGGTGGTTGCGTGGTGACGGCTGTGAAGCCCGCGCCGTGGCACGTTATGTGGTGTAGCCCGGCCCTGGGCGCGGCGGATCGGAGGGGGGGGGGGGGGGGGGGGGGGGGTCGAGAAAATAAATATAGAGCCGGAAAAGGGCGGCGGCGGCGGCGGCGGCGGCCAGCAATGACAGGGGATCGTTTCCGACGGCCGCGTCGCACGGTCATCCCCCCTTCGGGGGGCGGCGTCCGAGTCAAGCCGGCTGTTAGTTATAAGACACCCGCCCGCCCGCCCGGCCGTGTCGCCGCTCAGGGGCCGTGCACAAACGATGTAGCGCGATTTATTTTTCCCCGTTTGGTGACCCTCCCCCCATGACTGTGACCGGGATAGCCGCCTCTTGGCATGCGTTTATACGAGGACCGCGTCGAGCGAGCCTCGACCCTGCCCCCCTGTGCCTCCTCCGTCACTATGAGGGTGCGACGTCATTTATGGACGACCCATTTAAAACACCCGCTGCGCTCTGGCCGCGGCCGGCGACCGCGCCCGCTGTTATTGGCGGAGTCACCGCCTTCCCGACCGGCCCCTCCGCGCTTCTGTCTTTCTTGTTGTTGTTGTTGTGGCGTTTGGAGGGGGCGTTGGAGAAGCGGTGGGGTGGTGGGGGGCGGGGAGACTTGGCCGGCCAGACGCTCTGTCATGCAGTTTGCCTACTTCCAGGGGTCATCGATCGGACTCTCTGTCTCTCTCCCCCTCCCCTTCCACCCCATCCCCCTCCCTCCCCGCTCTCTCTCTCTCTCTCTCTCTCGCTCCCCAACCACTCCCACTCCATCCCCATCGTCCGCAGTGAGGGTGCAGAGCGGGGCAGCGCCCTTAGAAACAAGACGGGGAGAAGGTAGGGTGCGGGGATGCGAGAGAGAAAGAGAGAGAGAGAGAGAGAGAGAGAGAGAGAGAGAGAGAGAGAGAGAGAGAGAGAGAGAGAGAGAGAGGGGGGGGGGAGGGATGCGAGAGAGAAAGAGAGGGGGGGAGTGACCGGGAGCGACAACGCCGGCATCATGTGCCCCCTTGCCGATTCAATGACTAAAATTGTCGTTGTGACTTTGCCGGTGCAGACAGCAGACACACGTGCAGTATTTTCGGACACGCGCTCGCCCTGTCCGTAAGCGGACTTGACGTGTCGGTTGCTGCTGTCGCTGCCCCCTCTCCTATGTCTGTCTCTGTCTGTGTCTCTCTCTCTCTGGCCGAAGGTTGACGCCGGAGCCGGGGGTCCAGCAGCGGGACCATGCAAATTGCAAAGCACTCGAGTCGACAGTAGGACCCTCCCCTCCTCTCCCGCTTCCCCTCCTCTCCCCTCCTCCCCCCCCTCCCCTCCCCTCACCTCCTCTCCCCCTCTCCTCCTCCCCTACCTCAGAGTCCTGCCAAAGCGGGGCGGCTGGGCCTTCAGACTTACGCCGGCGGCGGCAGCAAGGCGGCCCTGGAGGGCCGGCCTCCAGCCCTGGAGGACTTACTCCAGGACCGTATATAGGGCCATGGCTCAGCTCAGGCCGGGGCCCTCGGGGAGACATGCCTTCTCGTGCTCTCACCTGAGGCCCCCACACACACAGCGGCATCAGAGCCACGCCTTCTGCCAGCACTCGAGACCGACGACTCTCCCCCCAGTCGAATCCCGCAGTTTCCACCCCCAAAGAATCCGAACCCCACTCAGACCCGTGCGCCGTCCTCGGCGGCGCCTTCGGCCAGTGCTGCCGCGCACCCCGGCATCCGGGCCCCACCCGGTCAGCAAATGCCGTTACTCGTCCAGTCGCCCCCCAGCCAGCGACTCGTGAGGAGCGCCGACTGTGCAGGGACGGGCTCCGTCGCCGGCCCGGTCTCCCCCCCCCCCCGTCCCCACTGCCCTCCTTCCGCCCCAGCGGACCCAGCTGCCAGACCGGGTCAGGCGGCCTCGCGGCCGCGCCTGGCTGCGTCAGGCCAGGGTCCAGGGCCCCGCCAGGGCCCCTCGCCGCGGGGGGTCCCGGCCGATGGATATTGACAGGATATTGTCAGGTCTATTAGACAGACGTCCGGACGCTCCACTCTTGCATCACCCAGGGCCCCCGGGGGGGGGGGGGGTCATCGGCACCGCGGCGCCGCTCCGCACTCCAAGACTCTCAGATCCGGGCTGGACTAGAGAGAGAGAGAGAGAGAGAGAGAGAGAGAGAGAGAGAGAGGTCACGTGACCTTTTCTAGAGGAAATGAGGAAAGTTGGCCGGGCCGAACCCTCACCTCACGCATTTCTCACGGAAAAGGTCATGGCGCCCCCCCCCCTCCCCTCCCCTTCGCCCCCCCCCCCCCCCCCCCCCGAAGCTGGACGATCATCGTAAGGCCATGTTCATGGATCATAGGAGGTCATTTAATGGATCCTATGTCATGTCCATGGATCACGAATTACAGATGATGATCGTTAAGGAGAGTGGTCAGTGGCTCACAAACGTCATGGGCAGCAGAGTGGCGTATTCCGATCCGTCTCATGACCATGACCGCGGTCATGACTGTTTCACTCTGTGGCCCCGCGTGGGTCGATGTCGCCGAGGCCTCACTACCCCAGTCCGGCCCCGCGCCGGGCCCCCGCCCCTGTCGTGTGACCACTGGACCGTGTGGGTGCTGATCCAGGGCGACAGCGCCTATGGCCGCGGCTGGAGCCACGGCTGGAGCCACGGCTGGAGCCACGGCTGGAGCCACGGCTGGAGCCACGGCTGGAGCCACGGCTGGAGCCACGGCTGGAGCCACGGCTGGAGCCACGGCTGGAGCCACGGCTGGAGCCACGGCTGGAGCCACGGCTGGAGCCACGGCTGGAGCCACGGCTGGAGCCACGGCTGGAGCCACGGCTGGAGCCACGGCTGGAGCCACGGCTGGAGCCACGGCTGGAGCCACGGCTGGAGCCACGGCTGGAGCCACGGCTGGAGCCACGGCTGGAGCCACGGCTGGAGCCACGGCTGGAGCCACGGCTGGAGCCACGGCTGGAGCCACGGCTGGAGCCACGGCTGGAGCCACGGCTGGAGCCACGGCTGGAGCCACGGCTGGAGCCACGGCTGGAGCCACGGCTGGAGCCACGGCTGGAGCCACGGCTGGAGCCACGGCTGGAGCCACGGCTGGAGCCACGGCTGGAGCCACGGCTGGAGCCACGGCTGGAGCCACGGCTGGAGCCACGGCTGGAGCCACGGCTGGAGCCACGGCTGGAGCCACGGCTGGAGCCACGGCTGGAGCCACGGCTGGAGCCACGGCTGGAGCCACGGCTGGAGCCACGGCTGGAGCCACGGCTGGAGCCACGGCTGGAGCCACGGCTGGAGCCACGGCTGGAGCCACGGCTGGAGCCACGGCTGGAGCCACGGCTGGAGCCACGGCTGGAGCCACGGCTGGAGCCACGGCTGGAGCCACGGCTGGAGCCACGGCTGGAGCCACGGCTGGAGCCACGGCTGGAGCCACGGCTGGAGCCACGGCTGGAGCCACGGCTGGAGCCACGGCTGGAGCCACGGCTGGAGCCACTCCTGGACCCGCGGCTGGAGCCACGGCTGGAGCCACGGCTGGAGCCACGGCTGGAGCCACGGCTGGAGCCACCCGCTATTTAAAACACGCCGTGCCTCTAGCGCCGCCGGCAGCGGGTTCCAGCACTCGGTATTCGAACCCGCGCCACCACCGCGTCGTCAACCTAAGTATTTTTTTTTTTAGAATCGCGGAAACCATCACTCTGCGTCTCTCTCACTCCCGCACTTCCCAGCCGGGCTGGAAAAACACTGTATGTTTATACATATAAGTTAGGAACAAAAGGGCATGGGAGCGCGCCGCGAATGGATACACGACCCCGCTGCCCCGCCCCGCCCCTTGCGGTCCTTGAAAACGGTGTTGTTTACTTGTTGTAATGAGTCCACGTCCGTGTGTGTGTGTGTGTGTGTGTGTGTGTACGAGGCGGGGGAGGGAGTAAAACAACGCGCTGTCTCCGATTGAACGAATGGTGGCGAAAAGCAAAGCTTCAAATGGGGTTCGTCGCAGGCCTGTTTGTTATTTGCTTTCCTTCCACGCTTTGTTCTCACTTTCTCTTTCTCTCTCCCTCCTATGCCTCTGCCCTAGACTGACTGTGTGTGTGTGTGTGTGTTTGTTTGCCCCCCCCTCTCACTGTCTCTCTCACACTCTTGCCAAAAAGAACGGAATGGCTATGGGACAGAATCCATGAGAGAAAGAGAGTGACAGATAGATAGAGAGACAAATAGAATAAGAGGGGCCGAGGAGAAAACAATGTCATTGTGTTGTGTACCGCGTTAGCGGGTCCGCTTCGAACCCAGGCGCCAGAATGGTAGCAGCAGTCGAAACAACCCCAAATTTAGAGGCGCATCAAAATCGAAATTGGGTGGCAGGCTGGATCACCGCCTTTACGGCCTCTGACCCTCTGGGGGGGGGGGGGGGGGGGGGGGGGGGGGGGGCAATGGTCCAGGGTTCAAACACCGACACTAAAAGAGGTGTTTTTCTATATTTTTTTTTACCCGTGTTGCCGTTACAGGTCTATTCGCAGTTATAACGGTTCCTATCTCTCCCACTCCCGGAGCCCGCCCCCGCCCCCGTCCCTCCCTCCCCAGGGGCACACTAGAGCGCGCTAGACCGTCGCGGCGTGCCCCGGCCGTGCTGCGTCACAAGTGATTCCGATGGGGTACTGCGGACGTTCCCGCCGTGTGGCAGTACTGCGGCAGGAAAAGTCAGAGGTTCAAATACTGATTTAAATAAAAACAGTTTTTTTTTTGTGTCTTCTACGGCACGTTGGGGCCAAGGCTGCCGCGCATCGCCGGCCCCACTGGCCTCCCGGTGTAAGCCTCGCTAATGCGCGCAGCACAGGTTGGCACCACCGCTGGCACTCGGAAAAATGAATAAAGACTGCGCATATAAAATGTTGCCCCGTTATACGAGTTTTTTTTTTTGAAGAGGAGTGTTCGCTCTCTCTCTCTCTCTCTCTCTCTCTCTCTCTCTCTCTCTCTATCCATCTCTCCCTCTCCTCTCTATCTCTCTCTCTCTCTCTATCCCTCTCTCTCTCTCTCTATCCATCTCTATCCCTCTCGCTCTCCCCCCCCTCTCTCTCTCTCTCTCTGCAGACAGAGGCAGCGCCGCTCCGACAGCATTACGCTCGCAGTGTTGGCCCCCCTGGCGTGCTGTGTAATGCGGTAATTGTGCCCGGCTGGGCGCAGGTTGCCCACCCTGCATTATGTCGTTAAATGATCATTTAACTGGGATTGCGCTGCGGGGTTTGAGAGAGAGAGGGGGGGGGGGGAGGGGGCAGGAGGAAGTAACGGGTACACTGCAAAAAAGAACTTTATACAATAATATGTTTTTATTTTTAAAAAATCATTTCAAAAGATTAAGAAGTCGTCACAATGCTGGGCCGGTCGTCGCGGAAAAAAAAACAACTAACAACAACAAAGAATTAAGTACAAAACCAGAGAAAAAAACAGGTTCCGCGGTATTCGAACCCGCGCACCTTTGCAGAGGCCGTTGAGCGCGGTGGGACGGGGAGAGGAAGGGAATTGACACCACGAGATCGTGTTCTGCGGAAGCGAGAGCCGCGGGGACGTAAACTATTGCGTATATATAAGGCCGCTACCGCAAGCGAGTCGGAGAGTGGAGGGGGGGGGGGGGGGGGGGGGGCGCAGGGGCGAAGAGCGGGGGGGGGGGGGGGGGCACCCGAGGGACTCGTGCAGCGCCGACACGGCTCAGCACGGGCGTGCGCACCACTCGTCGTGACAGCCATTACACGCGCCTATCGCCCGCGGCTGTTACACGGAACACCTCTGTAAATATGTGCACAGCGCCCGCATTGCTGTAACGGCGTACACAGAAATCAATTTTTGCGATTATACTCAGTCAAGTAAGCGGTTACGCTGATTAGCGACGTGCGCTCGGTTATCGTTAACGACCCGTTAACCCTTTTTTTTTAAAAGGAAAATATATGTAATGCTTAGTTTTGATGTTCATTGATTGATTACTGGGTCTATTACTTTTTTTTTAAACCACTCAGGCAATAGGGATAATGGCCTGCAGCTGTTATTGGGAAAATAAGTGGTTATTGTCAGTAACCGGTTAGCCGCTATTCCCCCTCCCCCGGGTTGTGTCCGTAATCTGTAACCGAGCGTTCAGTTATTTTCACAATAACTGCACAGCCCTACGCACGCCCCTTTACTCTGTCTCTATCTATCTACTTCTCTCTCTCTCTCACGCACATTTCCCTACCCCTTCACTGCCCTCCCCTTGTTTCCGTGTGAGTGATTTTCGTTCCGATGTTATGTCGACGGGGGAGTGCGGTGGTAGTTAGGGAAATGGGGGGGGGGGGGGGGGGGGGGGGTTGAGTGAGTCAGGCACGTGTGAGGCGGAGACATTAGTACGTACTAACAGTACCCTAATTAATCTGGGAAGTAAACATGGAGGGGGGGGGGGGGGGGGAGGCGGCTATGAGGTGCGCCGTCCCAGTCCTGTCGGCTATGAGAAATAAAGAATGACGCGCCGCCGAGTCATCCTGCGTCATATTAATGGAGTCATGATTGTGATGAGGACGATGATGCATGATGGTAGTGGTAATGATGTTGATGACGATGATTATTATTGATGATGATGATGCTGATGATGACGATGATGATGATAATGATGACGATAATGATGACGATGATGATGACGATGATGATGATGATTATTATTATTGATGATGGTGACGATGATGAAGTTGATGATGACGTGGCTGCTGCTTGTGCCGCTGTCGGCATGACCTTGCGCCAGTGCCTGGAGGGCGGCCGGGGCCGGGGGCCGGCGGCGGGAAGGGATGGCATCTTACACGGCAAACTTTCAGCGCGCGCACACACACACACACACACACACACACAAAAAAATTACGCATTCGGGCCAGCGCTGTCTGCTTATGCAGAGCAGTTCACAAAGTACTGAGGCGCCCCCGCCCATAACACTGGCCGCCGCACCTTGTCCGCGCACAGCGCCGTATCGCTCCGTCCTCGTCGCACCTTACGGGGCGGTGCGCGAGTGGGAGGGAGACGGGCGTGGCGTGACGTAATCTGAAGAGGCGATAAGCCGTCAGTTAGGGGCTGACCGCTCACGTTGTCAGTGAATGGAGTTCGGAGCCCCGGCCGGTGCGCCGCGCCGCTGCTCCACGCCAGAGGTTTTGGTGGTGGTCGGTGCTGGCCCAGCCGCACTTCCTCCTGCCGCCGAGTAGGCAAAAAACAACAACAACAAAAAAACAACCGTTTTCGCACAAAAAAATCTGCACGATCAACTTATGACAAAAACGCTTTTTAGGGGAGGAAACCGCGGCTTTACCCGTCTGAGTGTTGGGGTGGGCCGTGCGGGCCGCATGGGCACTTGTGGCTCGCCTCTGCGACCCGTCCAGGACCCGTCCAGAACCCGTCCTGCTGTGAGGGAGCGCTTCAATCAAGGGCCACGATAGGCCTAAAGTAAGTGCGGCCCCGTATCTCTCCATCACTCTCGCACGCACTATACCCCCGCCGCCCCTTCTCGCTCCCCCCCCCCCCTCTCTCTCTCTCTCTGTCGCTGGGGTGGCGCTTGCCCCCCTGTAGCCTCTATCAAGAGCTGGGCCGCGGCCCGCCGCCGCCGCCGCCCGGTGCTTCCACGCACCCTACACTACAGCGAGGAGGGGGGGGGGGGGGGGGGGGAGGGGCCGGCCCACATGAGCGGACCTTCCACCCGGGCACCTCAGCATCTCCTCCACGGAAAAATAAAAAAAAAAATATTAAAACGAGGCAGTTAAATAACTATTTAAGGAAAAAAAAAGGCACGACAAGAATAAGGGGCAGGGCTAGCGCCGTGAGGTGGTGGGGCGGGATGAGAGGGGAGGGGGAGGGGGGGGGAGGGGGGGGGGGGGGGGAGGGGGGCCTCAGAGGCAGGCCGGAGCGGGGCCGCGACGAGGCTGTTGGGCTGCCGGGGCCGGGGATATATAGGCTGAGATTCAATCACGGATTCAATTAAGACTCGACCCGGGAGCGTAAAGAGGGTATCGAGACGGAGTATTATGTTTCCTGCTCCAGGGGAGAGAGAAAGAGACAGAAGAGAGAGAGAGAGAGAGGGGGGGGGGGGGGGGAAGGGGGTCAGTGGCCGCCCTCTCTCTCTCTCTCTCTCTCTCTCTCTCTCTCGCTCTCTCTCTCTCGCTCTCTCTCTCTCTCTCTCTCTCTCTCTCTCTCTCTGAAGCCCCATCGGGCATGTCCCGTCCGAAAGCACTACAAGGACACGGCCCCGCAGAGCCGCCGCGCCGTGTCCACCTGCCGGGCTGCCCGGGGCCTGGGACCACGGCGGCCAGCCCCGCGGCCCCACGTCTCCCCCAACGGTCAGCGGGGCACTTGACCACCTGTCAGCCCCCACACACGCCGCCGCTGCACGGCCGCGCCGACCTCCGGCCTCCACTTATACGTTATGGGGGCGGCCGTGTTGCGGCGAGCTCCGGGCGGCGACAGGGGATCCTACCTGGGGCCTGTAGGCCCGCGCCGCGCTGCCCGCGGTGTGGCAACCCCTTTCCCCCGCCTGCCGTTTTCCCTTTCTCCCGGAAGAAACAATTCCACGCGCGGAAAAAAAAAAAAAACAACAAAAAAATCAACTCAGCGTTTGCTTCGCTTTTTTTTTATTGTTTTCATTTTACATTGGCGTGCTTCGTTTGCGGTGCGCGTTGGCCGCCGTGACGCGCTCACCCTTATCACAGCGGCCTTATCGCGCGTGCTGCTCTGTCCTTGTTGTTGTTGTTGCTCTGTCCTTGTTGTTGTTGCTCTATCCTTGTTGTTGTCGTGACGACGGCCTATGGCGTCCGCCCACCCCCGGGTTATTCCGGAGAGAAAAAATATTATTTTTTTAAAAATATATATGCTTATAAGTAAGCAAGAAGAAGAACCCCCTTCCCACTGAAAAAAAAATATCCGTTACCGCGATGGCGATGGCATAATTTCAGGCTGCGATTTGTTTTGCGGCGCTATTGGCAGAGCGGTTATAGGCAGCGCGATGCCGCCGTGCTTCCGCCGGCTCGATTCGCCGATAGCAGAAAAATGCAGTGGAAGGGACGCGGAGGCTCTCTCTCTTTCTCTCTCCCCCTCTCTCTCTCTCTCTCCCTCTCTCGCTCTCTCTCTCGTCCCCCCATCTCTCTCCCTCTCGAACTGGGCCCCTTCAGAGAGGGGAGATGAGCAAGGGTCGTACAAAAGAGATGGAGACATAGAAGGAGAGTGAGTGGGAAGGAGAAAGAGAGAATGCGAGAGAGAATGAGGGAGTGAGAGAGTGGAGTGGGAGGGGGAGGGGGGGGGGGGGGCAGACGTCGCTTGCGAAAGTAGACCTTTCCGCTCCTCCTCCTCCTTTCCTTTTCCTTTTTCTTTCGCTGACGAAGAGAAATTATTCCTCTCGCAAAACGATTCCGTATTTGAATGGCGTCTGGCCGGCCAGCAGGACCCCCCGCGGCGGCGCGCTCCGGAGTCCCGCGGGGCCCCGCAGCCCCGCGGGGAGGGGGGGGCGCTGCGATCTTATTATTCCATTCAGGGAGATGATTGTCATTTGGCGACGAAACAAAACCCGGCGAGGGGCGCGGCGGCGGCGGCGGCGGCGGCGGCAGCTCACGTAACTGTCGGGGGGCGCAGCGCGGCGTAGCGCCTCATCGGGTTCGATTAGAGGGAGGGCGGTGCGGGATCGATACAGCGCCTCGAGAGCACGTAGAGAGAAGGCGGTGGGATCGATAGCGTCTAGAGAGCGCGTCGCTCGAGGACCGCGCGAACCGCTGCGTGCACCGCGCTCCAGTGATGACTACTCGTTTGTCCCCCGACACCTTCACGGCGGAGCCTCTGTGTGGTCTCTGTGAGGTCGTCTTCTGCTGTAGTTCGCTGCATGGTCTTCCATGGTCTGCTGTAGACTTGTGCTGGAGTCCAGCCCGCGGACCCTCGGCCCGGCAAGATCGTCCCCGCCATTAATTTTTATTACGGACAACAGCACGGTGGCCGGCCGTGAGTCCCCCGGCCTCGGCCCCCCGCGGCCCCCCGCGCGCGGCCCCCCGCGGCCCCCCGCCGGCCTCTAAACAGCAGTAATCCCCGGGCAAACACGAGAAAAAGGACACAAGATAAAGGACGAGGGGGCCGCAGCGGCGGCGTGGCGAGCACCGGCACCACATTCCTCACGCGCCTGGAGCCGCCTGGAGCCGCCTGGAGCCGCGGCGGGGCCCGGCCGGACCCCGCGAGCAAGGGTCAGCGGCTCCAGCTCCAGCCATGATTCCAGAACGGCTTAAAAAGCGACGACAAACAAACGTGCAAGTATGCTCGGAAATTTTCGGCTTTTTTTTTGGAAATTTACAAACGGGCAAAAAAAAAAAAACGAAAAAAGGTTTACAATAGTCGGCGTATTTCTGGAGAACTGCAAATGAATGATGGAGTGGGTGTCGGCCTCAGGGTTTTGGCAATACGGTCGACGGTCAATCCGTAGCTTAATCCGGTGGCAATCCAAGCAATCCTGTCGCAGTCCAATGGTATATCCGGGGGCAATCCGGTGCAATCCGGTTCTGATCCGGGGTGTGGCTGTTGCAGGGCGGGGCCGGCCCGGCCCCACGGCCTCGGCACGGAGGGACTGCGGAGTGCTCTCTCCCGGCTCCGGCACCCGACCCAGGGCGCTCCGCACCACGCCGGGCCGACGCAGGCGCTGACGCACGCCAGCTGCAGCGCCCAGGGCGCAGCTCACCCGGGCCACCGAGCTGGCAGCCCCGACGACACCGACCCCGAGCACCACCACCACCACCACCGCGTCGGCGGCGGAGTCGCAGTAAGTAGTGCTCAAATCGGGAATTCACATTTTTAATTTGAGTTTTGATCTAAATTTTTAACTCTAAATTGAATTCAATGTTCAAAATTCGAATTCAAATTTAAATTCAAATTTAAAATTTAAAATTGAAGTTCGAAATTTAAAATTTAAAATTTAAATTCAAAATTCAAAATTTAAAATTGAAATTCGAAATTCAAAATTTAAAATTCAAATTGAAATTCAAAATTCAAATCCAAAATTCAAATTCCAAATTCAAATTCAAAATTCGAAATCACAATTCAAATTCAAAATTCAAAATCACAATTCAAATTCAAAATTCAAAATCACAACTCAAATTTAAATTTTCAATTAATTCAAAATTTATATTCCAAATCAATTTGAATCCCCTCCCCCTCCCCCCCCTCTCTCTCTCTCTCTCTCTGGTGGTCACACGTCCAGCCAGCCGGATTCCGCGTTACTGCTCCATTAGGACCGCCCTCCGGGGCCCCCAGGAGCCCCCTCTGGCGAGGACCCCCCGCTGCCCCCCCCCCCCCCCTCCGTCCTCTCGTCCGGATCGGGCCGCTATTTGAATCCCCCGACCCGAATACTATGGCCACGAACGTCCCCTTGCTGGCTGCTACTACTGCTGGGATCAGCGGAGCAGACGCGAGAGCGAGCGAGAAAGACGTACACACAGTCCGCACCACGCACGGGGATGAGGGTGTGCGACAGAGAGACGAGGGCTCTCTCAATTTGAATTCTCGAATCCTCCCGCGCTATTCGGCCTTTCGCCGGCAACCAGTCTTCTGCCCCGGACGTCCGCATACGTCAGGGTGTGGGGTGAGGTTAGGTGAGGGGGGGGGGGGTCAGGCGGCCCCCCGCTTTGAACCCCCCCGTCGGCTTCGAAGTTTGTCTCGAGAGCCCCGCCGACCGCACCACAGGGGGGGACGGGTGCGGGGGGGGGGGGGGGGGGGGCGGAGCATGGCGGTGGCATGTGGTCGAGTCCACCTGGCCGTGCCTGCCGAGCCGGCAAGGTGACGCGGTAGGTAGGTTGGTGCGGACTCAAAGGGTGCGGCGACGAGTACCACACCGAGAGGGAGAGAGAGAGAGAGAGAGGGAGAGAGAGAGAGAGAGAGAGAGAGAGAGAGAGAGAGAGAGAGAGGGAGAGGGGGTCACCCCGCAGTATGAGCGAGAGGCCGAATCTCTGCTGGACCAGAATCGACTAAACCAAGCGGACAGTCACTTTTTTTTTGTGTCCAGCCGCGCTGCTGGCTTAGTCAGGTGTGTTGCGCGTGTGTGGGTGTGTCTGTGTCTGTGTGTGTGTGGGGGGGGGGGGGGGCAGGTGGACACCCGGTGGCTGAGACATTTCTCTTTCCACCCCGTTTTTTTTTCCCCGCCCGCCGCCGCAGAGAGTCCCCTGTGTGTGTGGGGACATGTGTGTGGGAGAGGGGGTTAAAAAGGACGCGTGAAAAGGCGGAGCGGGCGCAGGCAAGTGTGCGGGCCGACCGAGAAAACTCATTTAGCGTGTTGGGGGCCGCGTGTTTACATGAGAGAGAGAGAGAGAGAGAGAGAGAGAGAGAGAGAGAGAGAGAGAGAGAGCTGCTGGAGTAGGCGTGACGGCGCGGAGCGCCCGACAGTCGCCGGATAGGCAACCCGCGAGCTCCCGTGCGCGGCGGGCCGCACCGCCTGCCCGGCGCTCGGGTTCGGATTGAGATTCGCATTCTCCTTATCGGTCCCTTCGGGTGTGGTGATGGCGTGGTACGTGTCTTCGGACGCGGCCCCCTCCCCTCTTCGGACGCAGCCCGACAAGACCCGCCCGAAGCGCAGGAATATCACCACAAAAAAAAAAAAAGAAAGAAAAGAAACGGTCCTCGCGTGTGCCGTCTCGTATGTCCGCGAGCCCTGCGCTTTGCTCTCCATTGTGTACAACGTTTCGTCCGGTTTCCCTGCTTTTATGGCCAGGATCTCTCTCGCTCTCTCTCTCTGTCTGTCTGTCTGTCTGTCTCTCTCCACGTGCTGTCCGGCGGAGCGCGGCGGGATGTCGTCGTGTTGCGAAGATTTGAGAGGGACAGAGAGAGAGAGAGAGAGAGAGAGAGAGAGAGAGAGAGAGAGAGAGAGAGAGAGAGGACGAAGAAACGTGTGTGTTATAGAGAGTGACAGAGAGGGAAGAACGGGAGTACGGCGGCTCGGACGTCCTGGTTCGGTGAATAGCACTGCCTGTTCAAACACGGCTTGTGAACGGAGGTGAGAATATTTGCCTTGAGCTCGCGGCGGGGGTGTCGGGCTGCTAAACGTGTGGAGCTCAGCCCGTGCAGGCCCTCTGTTGGTGGCCGCGGCGTGGTCACGTGTTTGCCGAGGCCGTGTCCGCACAGAATGTCTTTTGTCAGCCGCGCGGGGCCCCCCGGGGGGCCTCCTCCCCCCACCGGACGCGAGCTCGAAAAGTGTGTATAACCTTTAATTCGTGAACACGGAAGCCCGGGGATTTTTTAAAAAAAACAGCAATAATTAAATAAAAGAAATAACGTTTTTTTTTTAAATTAGTGGGTGCGGGGAAGAGTATTGAGCCCGCGTCCCTGCGGGGGGCGACGCTCCGCTAAACCCGGTTATCGCAGCGGATTTATTTTGCCTGTGACAACGTCCGGATCGGCGCCGCCGCACCGCAGAGCCGCCCCACCGCACAGGGCCGCCAACCCCTCGGACAGTGCTGCCAACGTGCTGCCAACGTGCTGCCAAAGTGCTGCCAACGTGGCGGCCCAGGGGGAACAACCGTGCGAGCAGCGAGCGGGGGCAGCACTGTCCTCACGCGTGCGTGGAAGTGTGGTGCGCAACAATTTGCCTGGACTCTCTCTCTGTCTCTCTCTCTCTCTCACACACACGCCTTTCTGTCTCTCTCTCACACACACGCACACGCCTTTCTGTCTCTCTCGCTCTCGCGCACCGCTTGGCGGTCGCAAAGTTGTCCGTCACACTTCCTCGCATCGGGAATGGTTACCTGTTTCCGCGCCGTTCGCGGCGGCCACGCGATGAGTTTCGGAACGGGGCGCGCGCGCGCGTCCACGAAACAAGGCCAACCTGTTGAGCACAAAGGGCAAGAGAGAGAAAAAAGTTCAAGTTTAATATTTTAACATTTTATAATTGTTAATAAAATGTAAAAAAAAATTCACGTCGAAAGCCCAAGATTAAATTCAAATCGACATTCAAAAAATATCTTTTAAAATTTATATCCAGACGTGAGTTCAAATTTCCGCCCCCACCTGTATGTAAATTTTAATTTTCTATACGCATGAATTTAAATTTTCCATCATAAATTCAAATTTTCTACTTGAAGAAATTCAAATTTTCTATCTGAATGTCTCTCTCCCTCTCTCGACAAGCTCTGCCGCCGCCACCACCCACTAGAATCCAATTATGCCCTCGGCTTTGCGCGGTGCGGTTTCTGGGCGGCGCGTGGCGGCGCGTGGCGCTGCGGGGGGGGGGGGGGGGGGGGGGGGGGGGGGTGGCTCCCGCGTGGCTGTGCCTACCTGTGCCGCACCTCGCGGGGAGAGGCCCCTGATCACCGCCCGAATTATATAGAGAGCATACATACATATATATATATATATATATATATATATATATATATATATATATATATATATATATATATATATATGTATATGTGTGTGTGTATATATATATATATATATATATATATATAGATAGAGAGAGAGAGAGAGAGAGAGAGAGCATGTATACATATATGTATGTATATAGACGGCCCGAAGGGGCGCCGTGTGGCGACACACACTTGAGACCTGCGGTCAAAGTGAATGACCAGACCTCTACTCTCAAAAAAATAAAATGAAATCGACTGCGATAATAAAGACGACCCCGCGACTTGTAGGCCACCAGACTATGGTCAACTCAACACCAGAAATCAGCCAAAATTCAGCCTAAAAATTCGACCGATAATTTGTGTCGTCGTCAATTCAGCTTCATTTCTCTGACGCGTAGCCGCGGCTGACGTGGAACGCGAGGCCTCGAATCTTGAGCGGTGCGGAGCAACATGTTTTTTATTTAATTATTGTACAAGCAGCTCGTCCCGAGCTGACGCTCTGCGGGGGGTCACGACGGCGTTTGGGGGGGGGGGGGGCGTGGCGCGCGCCCCCCACGGGATTGGCTGTCGGCCCAAATCCTCATTCGGCGCTGTTTGAGTAACCGAACGCTGCCGCCGGAGCGGCGGGCTGTTTGAATAGAGCGCTGACTAGGCGTGTTCGGTTTGTGTGTCGCTGCTCCGAGGACCGCGGCGGTGAGGACCCCTCGTCGTTATGGCGCTAGCTCTCTCTCTCTCTCTCTCTCTCTCTCTCTCTCTCTCTCTCTCTCTGTCTCTCTCTCTCTCTCTCTCTCTCGCTCTGAATTTTTCCTTAACTGAAAAAATTATGCATCGCCGTCAAAGAGGGACGAGTAGCGACATGTGGGGGTAGGCTCGACAGCAGAATAAAATAAAATAAAGAAAAAACATTCTAGGTAATTTTGTGTCGTGTTTTGCGTCGGAAGGGCGCGTTCGACTGGGAATAACAGGTCTGACCTGACACACGGGCCGGGCGCGCTGTCACGTGATTTGGCAACAGGACCCTTCTCCCCTGAGGGGGAGGGGGGGGGGGGGGGGGAACCCTGACAGACGTCCTCTCTCGGACGCCCCCCCCCCCCCCCCCCCACCTTTCCAGCAGAACCCTTTGGTGAGGACATCCGGACCAGTCTCAGGCGGCTTTAAAGGGACAAAGGCAGCCGAAACAGCTGTGGTACGTCAGGGGGGGGGGGGGGTTGTTGTCTTACCTTAGTAGGTTGTCCATTGAAAACTTAACAAACGCCTACTACCCCCTCACCCCCTCCTTCCTACGTCCCCGTTGGGCTCGTAATCCGAAGGTTCTGCTCTCTGAGGCGTGGTGAACGTGGCGCTGAAGGACAGCACGCGGCGCGGGGGGGATTTGAACGCCCCTCCCTCACCCTCTCCCCCTCCCTCTCTCCCTCCCTCTCCCCCTCCCTCCCCCCCTCCCTCTCCCCATTCCTCTCCCCTTCCCTCCCCCTCTCCCTCTTCCCCCTCCCCCCCCCCCCCGGTCTGCAGGGGGTCCGCTCCCACTGAAAGTGGTTATCATGAGATCATGAACTCGGAGGAGACGGTGGGCCATTTGGGAGGAGAACAGCAGCATAGAGCGTCAAGGAGTGAGGGAGAGGGAGATAGAGAGAGAGAGAGAGAGAGAGAGAGAGAGGGAGAGAGAGAGAGAGAGGAGAGGGAGAGGAGAGACGTCTGTTGCCAGTCCTAATCGCTTGAGAGAGGTACAGTCATGACAGCCAAAGGCATGGGGGAATGAGTTGCGCGCAGGCCGGGCGTGCAGCGACGCAGAGATCCAATAAAAACATCAAGGAGAGAGAGAGAGAGAGAGAGAGAGAGAGAGAGAGAGAGAGAGAGAGAGAGAGAGAGAGGAAGAATTAATGTTAATGTTTATTGCGTTGCGTGGATCGAGTTGGGACCGTTTTCGGGAGGGGAAGGAAAGCGCGACCGGGCAGACGGGTGCGAGAAACACCTGTAGAAGGAGAAATGGCAGTGAGATCAACAAAACGAGAAAACAAAGCTGCCGAAATAAAAAAAAAACTTTTTACACTAAAAAATGGTGACGGTGTGTGCTGTGCATAGGGAGATGTAGACCGAGTGTAAGTGCGGTTTGCGCACTTGCTTTTTCCGCGGATGTCCGGGCGGGCTTAATGCGGCTGGATGCGGATACCCGCGTGTGTTATAACGGAGAGAAAAGTCTTTTGTTCGGAATGACATAAAACGGTGGGGTTGCGATCGACGATGGCTGTGTGTGTGTGTGTGTGTGTGTGTGCGCGTGCGTGCGGGGCGTCGATGTATGGCGTGAGCCGGGCTGTGGCGAGCGTGTACGTCGCACCCCTGAATGAGCGATGCCCCGCGGCACGACACGGCCACGCCACGCCACGACGTGACACGCCATTGTTCCCATGCCAAAGCTCATGGCAAAGCTCGCGGCCCATGGCGCCCATGGCCCCCGGCCCGTGGCCCGCCCTACGGCGTTCTGCAGTGGGCATGTTCCTCTCATCCTGCTCTCTCTCCCCCCCCCCCCTCTCTCTCTCTCTCTCTCTCTCTCTCTCTCTCTCTCTCTCTCTCTCTCTCTCTCTCTCTCCCTCTCTCTCTCTCTCTCTCTCTCTCTCTCTCTCTCTCTCACGCACTCTGATTATCCCCCGGACCCGCTATCGCCTGGCCGACCTTGCAGCAATGACAAGACAGCCGGTCCCATGGAAATTGCCCAGCGCGGCTGTTGTTACACACACAGACACGCACACACACACACACACACACAGACACACACACACACACAGCGTGTTGTGCGGTGTGGACGCTGGTGGCGTGCGGGGCTGCCTATCAGGGATCGGCCCGGGCCGCGCGTGGCGCGAAGTGGATAGCGCGGCGCCAAATTTGAAACCAGAGCCTTATATAACGCGTGCGTGTAGTCTAGTGTATATTTCTAGGCACAAAGTATAGCTATACTACATATAGAATATACATTCTTGAGGACTGTATTTTTTTAAAATTATTATTTCTCATTTTGCTAACCGCGGCCTACTATTGAATTTTTTTGACCTGTCAACGTGTGCATGTACATGTTCCGGTTCACCGCGGCTCCTCTCTATTATGTATTGCGCCCCTTGAGTTCTTTGTGGTCAGCGGCTTCCCCCCCCCCTCCCCTCTCCCTCTCCTACTAACTACCCCCCCCCCCTCTCTCTCTCTCTCTCTCTCCCTTTCGGCCAGTCCCCCGCCCCTCCGAAAAAAAATCTGCTGCTGCGGGGAATCAAGGGCGGCTATAGAGCATTAAATGGGAGTGAACAGCTGACGACCAGAGAGTCTGTGCTATCCCACAAACCCTCCAGGGACGAGGAGAAGGGGGGGGGGGGGGGAGGCACTCGAGAAAGTCAACTCGGTTCGGCTCCCCCCCCCCCCCCCCCCCTCTACCCTCCGCCCCGCCAGCAGCCTGCGACGTCGTCTGCTTCTAATTAGGCCTGGGATCCAACATTGAATCGTGAAATGTATGCTAATGTATGGTAAGTTTTCACAGTGTTTGTGCTATCGGTGAGCCTCACTGCCCCCCCTCCCCCCCCCCCCCCATCCCTCCCTCCTCCGCTCTCGAGCTTTTGGAGAGGGTGGGAGGAGGCTGGAGGGGGGGGGGAAGGCGTTGTCACTGCACGAATCCGCTTTACATTGTAGATTAGGGATGAATAAGTGACGTGCTCTAAACTACACCGAGTGACTGACTGGTGAGTATATGGGTCACCCCTCCCCCCCCCCCCCCCCCCCCTGAAGGAACTCGCCACCCGTCCCGCCCGCACCCTTCCCTGTCTTTCTCTCTCTCTCTCTCTCTCTCTCTCCGTCTCTCTCTCGCGCGGACTCAGCGAGCTGTGCAATATGGCGCGCGGACTCAGCGAGCTGTTGCTGTGTTGGTGGCGGCGCGTGGCGGCGCGTGGCGGCGCGTGGCGGCGCGTGCCCAGCCTAGCGTGACATCCCGGCTCAAGCCCGGCCGGCGCCACGCCACACCGGCGCGGCCGCGGGTGGCAGCCTTCGTGCGCCCGGCGCCCACAAGAGGCACCCGCTGGAACCCGCAGAGTCCTATCCAGTCCTCTTCCAGACAGAGCGACGCCCATCTCCAGATGCCGCTCCAGACAGCCAGCGAGCGTCCTCCTCGCCTTCCAGATGGAGGTGGTCGTACTCCAGGTCGCCTCTTCCAGCAGGCCCCTGCTCGCATGCCCCCCCCCCCCCCAAACACACACACACACACGGTCCTTTGCCACCCAATTCTTGTTCCTGGTGACACGCCCTGCCCTTCCGGCGGTGGCCTCGTGTCCTCTGAGCCCACATACATAAAAAAAAGACGAATAAAAAAATATGATGCGCCACACAGCAGTAGTTGAATATTGAGTCCCCCCCCCCCCCCCCCGCCCCTCCCCTCCCCCACACTTTTATGATCCCGGGCACAAAGCAATAGAATGATGAAATAAAGGATTGAAGCAGCGCAAGCAGGAGTGGGTATTTCCATCGCCTGGGCGAGCGGGGCGCCGAGGTGCGAGAGTGCGTACGGGTGTGAGAGAGACGGAGTGCGAGCATATCTCGCCTATGTGTGTGTAAGAGAGAGATAGAGAGACATAGAGAGAGAGAGAGAGAGAGAGAGAGAGAGAGAGAGAGAGAGAGAGAGAGATGGACATCGCCTCGAAAGCCTTGAGGCCTATAGGGTAGCAGTGTCCCATACGATGGGCACTGACACTGAATCTCTCTCTCCTCTCTCTCTCTCTCTCTCTCTCTCTCTCTCTCTCTCACACACACACACACACACAGACGAGAGTGGGTCCGCGCCATTCCATATATGCTCTCATACCCACTGGTATGAGAGCATCGCGAGAGTCACACAACGTTTCTGAAAAGTACTCCGACACGGCTCTCTAGAACTCTCCTCCCCACCGCTCCCTTCTATCTCCCCCCCCCTCCCCTCTCTCTCTCTCTCTCTCTCTCTCTCTCTCTCTCTCTTTTGGAACATTGCATCACGTATATTTTTATTGAGGATTTGGCCCGTGCCATTCGTCTTTGACAATGGCTTTCAGGGGGACACAGACTGTTATTTTACGATACGGGTCCCGCGCACTGTGTGTGTGTGTGTGTGTGTGTGTGTGTTTGAGCGAGAGAGAGAGAGAGAGCGAGAGAGGAGGGAGGGAGAGCGAGAGAAGGGGATGAGGCAGGGAGGGGCGCGCAGGAGTGAGCCGTTGTTCGGCACCAGCTTGGAAGGCCATGGACGTTACTCTGAACGGTAGGCTGTTTGCAGGCCGGTGAGCACGCCCCCCCCCCCACCCCCACCCCCACCCCCACCCCTGCCCCCACCCCCACCCCCATACCCCAGGGGGGCCCAACCCCCCCACCCCCATTCCCAAACCCCCAACCCCCAACGACGCGGTCATACGTCAGGGGGGCGTGCCGCGGCATTCCCAGATAACGTAACGACGGAGAGAGAGAGAGAGGGAGAGAGAGGGAGAGAGAGATGAGATCTGCAGCTGCTACTGTGGTGTACGCGTTTCTCCTTCCTCCGCCCCCTCTCTCTCTCTCTCTCTCTCTCTCTCTCTCTCTCTCTCTCTCTCTCGCACACACACACTCTGTCGGTCTCGAGGGGCAGGAGATATGTGAGCCAAGTGGATGTCGCCACGCTACGCCACGCGACGCCACCGGCCCAGGCGCCGCGCGGCACAGCGGCACGCAATGCCTGCTGCATCACCCGACCGAGAGACTTCGACAAAAGGTTTCAGGATTCTGGACTGTTAGGTTGATGTTTTAGACTTTCATGTCCCTCCGCTTTCTGGCCCGAACGGCGGCCCACGGCGGCCCACCAATGCTGTAGATCCGATCACGAAAAGTCCGTCCGGACCATTCGAGTTGAGTGCGTTTCTTCGATCTCCACGATGCGGGGATATTTGTATATGCACGAGGATTTCACGAGTGATAGCACCGGACGGCCAAGAGGCCTCGGCGAGGCTAACGCAGGCAGACAGCGGAGCAGGCACCGCTGTGGTGTGTGTGTGAGAGAGAGAGAGAGAGAGAGAGAGAGAGAGAGAGAGAGGGGGGGGAAGGGCGCCTGCACAAACGCCCTGTGGTGTGTGTGTGAGAGAGAGAGAGAGAGAGAGAGAGAGAGAGAGAGAGAGAGGAAGGGCGCCTGCACAAACGGCCTGCAGTGTCTCACATGACCGCCCCTCCCCCCTCAACACGCACGCTATCTCCCCGCTGCTGTGCGGTCCCTGGTGGCCGCCTGCTGCCTTCGGCCCCCACGAACGACCGCCGCCGCCACCGCGAGCCTAACCTACCCTACCGTGCCGCGGGGGGTGTGGGGGGGGGTGGAGGAAAAAATGTTCACGAATTAGCGCGAGTGCACTGCAACAAAATGGGCTTCGGAAATTATTTTTCTAGCGTTGTTTTTAACCCGAACCAATTTTACGTTTTCTGACAGCAATACACAAATAAATAAAGTGAAATGTTAAAGGGATAACCTTCAAACTCCGGTCTGTTAGAGAAAAAAATGCCCGAAATAGTTTTTTGTGCGAGAAAAAGAAAAGCTGTCGGCTCGCGCGTTCTCGTCTGCTACGGCAATCCCAACGAACCGCCTCCCCCCCTCCCTCGCACCCAGCGGCCCCTGATGACGTCGTTTGAACCCCCCCCCCCTTCTCTGTCTCTCTCTTCTTCCTACCTCACTTCACGTCTCTCCTTGTTTTTTTTTCCCGCCCCGTTTCTCTTTCCCTTTTTTTTCGTCAGACCGCGACGCTCGCCTTTCGGCGAAGAGACGATCATTTTCACTTGTCCGACGACCTCATGGAAGGCGATGAGGGCAGAGAGTGAGAGAGAGAGAGAGAGAGAGAGAGAGAGGAGGAGAGGGGGGGGGGGGGGGCAGCCACCGATACGGTGTCACGTTAACTTTCGGGTGCTGATTATCTGAAACGTCTTCACGCGCCCGCCACGCGCCCGCCACGCGCCTGCCACGCGCCCCCCGGCACGCCGTGTCGATCTCAAATTGAATTCCTTGCGGCGCTGCGGGGGGGGGGGGGGGGGGGGTCCTGCGTCGCAGTGCGTGCCACTCGTGCAATAAGGATCCCTGAGATTTCCGGTGTGAGGGAGAGAGAGCGAGGAAAGGGGGGGGGGGGGGGGGGGGTCGGTCAGTGAGGGAGAGGCCCTGCGCCCCCTTCGAGGGTCCCCAAACTTATCGGTGGAAATAACTCTCCCCACCGAGTGAGCCGTCCGTCCAGCGCGCGAGACTTACAGCGAATGGATTCGTTAACGCGGCTCTGTGTCTTTCGAAAGCGGTCCCCACTCAGTTTAGTTCGGCAGGGCGCGACACGCGAAAGTCGAAGGGGGGGGCGTCGTACTGACAACGTTCTTCTATACTCAGTGACCTCTTTTTTTTTTTTTTTGTTATGGATGTTGGGATGCCTGCTGCAGGTATAGCAGGGCGAGGTGTAAGTTGGGCTCGGTGAAGCGCTGCGCAGAAAAATAAGTGAAGCTTCGTCAACGAGATGTCGCGGTGGAGCCGGGCGGCACTGAATGCATTGTGGGGTGCGGGGTGCTCAAGTCGTAATTTATCGAAGAGAGCAAGAGAGAAAGAGAGAGAGGGGCAGAGAGAGGGAGAAAGAGAGAGAGAGAGAGGGGGAGGGGGGGGGGGGGAGGGAGAAAAACAGAGAGGGAGAGAGAGAGAGGAGGGGGGGGGGGGAGAGGTGCTTTTCAACATGACCACCTCACCGCCAACTTCCTTATTCACAATATTCCATCTCACGTTCGCAGTGCTGAATTGCGTTTTTTTTTTCTGGCTCCCTCCTCTTCTCTCCCCCCTCCCCTCTATCTCTCTCGCTCCCCCTTTCTCTTCCGCTCCTTCTCCCTCCCACTCAGGATCGGTCGGTGCTGTGCCACGGTCCGCACCTTTATCTCTCACCCCCATCTCTCTCCCGCTCTCAGTAATTCTATCGTTTCCCCTTTATTTATTACCACCTGCCATTCTCCGTGAGGTATAATGTATGACCTGAGAACACCCCTTAGAAAAAAAAAACTCTTTTGTGTCCTCCTTTTTTTCGTGTAGAGTTGAACAAGTTTCTTTCAAACGAAAAGTTATACAGCGCGGGTGCTGGAAAACTGCGGCGTGCCGCCGCCGGTATTTGAACCCGGAACTCTCAAGACGTCCCCGCAGTGTAAGCCGGCGACCCCGTTCCCCTCCGCGTAAATTGCACCTTGTTCTGCAAAGAAGAACACAGTGCTGTAATAGCAGTCTGCCGACGACGTATATTCCGGGGCCGGGCTGATTTCAGCCGGCTCCCACTTCTCCTTCTCACTTCCTCTCTCACGTCTCCGCCTTCTTTCCTCTTTATCACTCCCGAACTCGAGTCACCTTCCCAACAAAAACACATATACTGGAGCTTTAAAAAAATAAAGGTTCCCGCGCATGAATTTTTTTTTGAAAACGTATGTGGCTTTTTGTTGTTTTTCATTCCGTATGTTTTTTGTTTCTTTGTTGCGTGCGGACGCTTAATCTAATAATGGGCAGACAAAGGGTGAGGACGCGTGTTCTTGCCGAGTCTTGCCCTGAAATTGGGTCATGACTCCCAATTTGCATAGACGGCGTGACGGGCATGTCAGTGGGCTGTGTGTGTGTGTGGATGTGTGTGTGTGTGTGTGGATGTGTGTGTGTGTGTGTGCGAGAGTCAGAGAGAGAAGGGGGGGGGGAGGGAGGGAGGCATGCTCGGAATCAGGAAGTGCGGGAAGAAGACGCGGATACGGAGGAAGCGAGATGGCGCACGACATTTGTACAAAGTGTCGCTCGCTCCTTAATGACACCGAGAGAGAAGGAGATAGATAGAGAGAGAGAGAGAGAGAGAGAGAGAGAGAGAGAGATGAGTCGTGATCGTGGCACGATTTTCGGCGCGGTGCAAATCCGAGCGTTGCGGTCGTGCCCGTCCCGGCAACGTCGGCGCCGTCGTCCGCCAGTCCGCGACCGCAGCGCCCCCCCGCCAGCGGCCAGACGCCGAAGCGCGCCGAGGAATTAATTCCCGGCAAAATATGTGTCCTTGCAAATTGGTTTCCCCTTCCTAGCCTCCCCACCCGGGACCGCCGTCTTCTTCGCCTCCCGCTTCTCCCCCTCCTTGGCGCCGCTCCTTGTCGCCCCTCTTCCCCGCCCGACCTCCGCCAGCGACGCCAAATTGTGCTCGAAGGGAATTCTTTCGCGGTAACATGTGAGACGGAAATTGGATTTGGCCGCGGCCTGGCGGCGCGTGCCGGGGCCGTGCCGGGGCCGTGCCAGCGGCGGCGTATTCGACCAGGAGGCCCGACCCGGAAGTCACCCGAGAGAGAGAGAGAGAGAGAGAGAGAGAGAGAGAGAGAGAGAGAGAGAGAGCGCTGCTCCCTAAGCTGACCCGAGTGCTTCTTCAAACTCGGAGCCCCACATGACCTCCAATGCCACGGTCGAACGGCACTTATTCTGTGCGGGCAGTCTCACTGCATCACAGCTGAACCGGAAGTCACTTCCACTGAACCGGAAGTCACTCCCGCTGGATCGGGAGTCTCTTTCACTGGACCGGTAGTCACTATTCTACTGCTAACCCGGAAGTCGCACCCACTGCTCAGTCCCGGCCCGCGCAGCTGCTGCCGTCAGCTGCCCCCAGCTGCCCCCAGCTGCCCCCAGCTGCCGTCACGGGGGCCTCGCTCTCCTATTGTGGCCGGGTCAGAGCCTTTGCTGAGTATGCCGAAGGGCGACGCGCCCGGGCGGCCCGATCGGGAGTGACAAAACCGCCATATAGCGGCCTCTCTCTCTCTCTCTCTCTCTCTCTCTCTCTCTCTCCCCTCTTTTTAGCCTGTTCCTTCCTTTCTCTCCCACCCTTCCTCCCCCTCTTCCTTCCTCTTCCTCCCCTATACTCTCCCTTCTTTCCACACCCTTCCTCCCTCTCTCTCTCTCTCTCTCTCTCTCTCTCTCTCCCCTTCCTCCTTTTCTTCCTACTCTTCCCCTCTCTTCACCCCCGGCAGAGGAATGCCAGGCATCCCCTAGGAGATTAGCGGCGGCCTTGCGTCGCCCCCCCCGTGATACGGGCACGATAACGCCCCGCCGTCTTCGCCCAGTTTCTACCGGCGCCCCCCCCCCCCCCCTCCCTCCGCGGGGACGGCTATATGTGGCAACCGGGGCACGGGGAGGAAACCGCTAACGATACCGTCGGCCGGAAACTGGGGTACGGAAAATAATCGGATCCGCTCGGCTGCGCTGAGGCGGCTGGGGAGCGCCTGCGGACCGGTGGGTAGGCAGCCCGCCCAGCGCGCGCGCGCCGCACCGCGGAGCCCTGCCTACCCGCCGGGCGCTCCCGCGGCGCCACGCTGTCTGCCGCTGTCTGCGGGCCGCCGCGCCGGCCTTCGTCTGTCTCTGTCCCTCCCACAGGGGGGCGCCGCGCCGGCCTTCGTCTGTCTCTGTCCCTCCCACAGGTGGCGACGGCGTTTCGGAACGCCTCGCTGTCTGCGCTGGTGGTCTGCGGGGACGGCCCCTCCCGCATGGCCTACCGTATTCGGGTCAATGTTATTGTTTTGACTCGGCCATGCCTCTCTCTCCCTCGCACCGCAACGAGGGCGGCTATCCCTCTCTCTCTTTCTCTCGCTCAGTATCCACCCAGCCCTACAATGCGGCCCTGTCCCGCTGGGTTATGGCATGCGATGGGGGTCGGAAAGGGTAGCGGCCCAGCGCGAAGAGAGAGAGAGAGAGAGGAGGGCACCACCTAGTCGTGATTTATTAAACGCTGACTTCCGGTCAGGTCAGTCCCCCTCCCCCCGTTCCCCGACCAATAGGTGTGGGAGAGAGAGAGAGAGAGAGAGAAGGGGGGGGGGAATGGGGGATGAGGGGGCAGACAAACATACAAAAGGTGGAAGGGAATGGGGGTGGAGGGAGGTTACAAAATTGACTAGCCAAATAATTGTTCCCCTCCAGCCCCTCATGAATGGCCTCGTTACCCCGAATACGTCCTCGCAAAACGAATACGACGATTCATTCTGCGAAACACATCTGCCCCGGCTCCCTTTCTGCCGGCGGCCGGTGTGTGCGGAGATGGCCGCGGGCTAAACAGCCCTGACCCGATCTGCCTTGCGTGTTCCTGAACGAAATCTGGCGGAAGTGGTGTGTATCCCTGGCCTTGTTCACCGGTCGGCGCCCCTGCCGGGCTCCCCCCCCCCCCTCCTGCAGCTGCTGCCCTCGCTGCCCAACCCACCGCCGCCCCCGGCACCTACCTGGGAGGGGTGCCGTGCGACCGCGACCCGGAGCCAGACTCTGAGCAGGCTCTAGAGCGGAGAACGTGAGTATTTAGCTCGTTTGAACGAGCGGTATTTGACGTGGTTGGCCTCGTGGTCCGGAGGTAACGATTGCGCACTTCATAGCCCGTAGGAGTCAGGGATGCGGGTTCGAATCCCACTCATGTGCGGCGGAAATTATTCTGCAACAGACGGTCCGATTCCATCCATTGGGGAAGGGCGAAAATTCGAAAGGAAATACCGTACTGCAGATAATTTCAGTTTGCCAGAAATGGATTTCTGGAAACGATTTCATATTTATCAGAGCCAGAAAACATAAGTACACATATGAAAAAAAAATTTTGCTCTTAAAATTTCGCCATGTTTTTTTTAATTTTTTGAACAGTGGCATACTCTTCGCGGATCGGTATCACTGAGGGCGACGCACCTCGCGTCCGGCACGGAGAGAAGCACCGCGACATAAAGAGAGAGAGAAGATGCAGAACGGGGAATGCGAGACGGAGACGGAAGATTGAGCGCAGAGCGTAGAGTGCAGGGCGAAGAGTGCAGAGCGAAGAGTGCAGAGCGAAGAGTGCAGAGCGAAGAGTGCAGAGCGAAGAGCAGGGAGCGGAACAGCGCCGCCAGTGGTCTCACGGTGTGCGTGGAACGTGGCTCCGCGTTGGGGAAGCGGGCGGCTCGGTGCCCCCGGCGGGCAGGGTCATGAATACCGCATAGCGCTTCCCCCGGGGCCGCGGGCGGGCGGGGCGTCGACGCCGACGTGCTGGAGGCCGCCGTCATCCGCCGTCCGCCGCGGCGCGCTGGCGTCCGGGCGACAGAATACGTAGAGCCCCGCGCAGCCGGAAAGTGTACAGAGTCGGTGTATCGGCCAGGTCGGCAGCGGCACCCTCCTCAAGGGGCATTGGGGGGCATTAGACCCCCCGGGGGGCCCAGGGGGCCGACGCGGGCTTAGGCCAAGACCCCCGTCATGCAGGCCGGTCTGCCACCCCTGTCTGCGTGGCGGAGGGGAACAACATACTTAGCCTTGTCTTGTAGGGGGGAGGGGAAATAAATACATGGCTGACGCGTTATCGAAGGGGGAGGGGAAGGGAGGGGGCTAGAGAGGGGGGTTGTGCGGCACGCGGCACGACGCGCGCGCACACACACACACACACACACACAGTAACCAGGCGCGGTGGCTGTGGCGGCGAGAAATGCTATCAGCGTATAGGCTGATTCCGAGCAGTGCCGTCGTAGCAGCTCTTGCCTCTGTACGGGAAGGGAGAGAGAGAGAGAGAGAGAGAGAGAGAGAGAGAGAGAGAGAGAGAGAGAGAGAGAGAGAGAGGGCACAGAGATCAGTCTACAGGACCGTGAGGCGGCAGCCGCGCCTCAACTCGAGACGCAGCGGCGCACGCAGAACAGACACCGCGACGCTAACTAGACGGAAGCGCGGGCCGCGATCTGCCAGACCCGCCCCCCGCTGTGTGTGCGCCTTTCCAATGCCAACCCTTTCCCCCAAACCCCCGTCCCTCCCCTCTCCTCCCTCCCCTCTTCTCCCACTCCTCTCCTTCCCCTCCGGCCACTCTCTCTCTCCCTCTCTCTCTCTCTCTCTCTCTCTCTCTCTCACCCTCCTTCCACAAGACGTGCGTGCCGTGCTGCTCCGCCTACAAGTGTAGTTGAACCCCGACCGGGCTGATTCCGAAGGGCCGCGTTTCGTTGCTCTATCTCTCTCTCTCTCTCTCTCTGTGTGTGTGTGTGTGTGTCGCACCGCCTGCGGTGAGTGCGACAGAGACAGAGGGACGAATCGCGCCTGTTCGGAATCAGAGGCCGCAGGCTGCTTGGAACAATAGCCGTTATACCCAAACTAGCACCTAGCGCCCCCCTCCTCCTCCTCCTCCTCCTCCTCCTTTACCCCCGGCCACAGCAGGGATTACGGAAGTACTCGGCATAAATTAAAAGTTGCTCAATTGCGCCTCCCCCCTCCCCCTCCCCCTCCTCCTCCAGGCCACCGTGCAACACCCGCAGCCGCCGGAGAGGACACGCAGATTTTCGGTGATTCGCCAGCCTGTGCGTGCGTGTGTGCGTGCGTGTGTGTGCGTGCGGTTAACGCCAACCGCCACTCGTTCAGTCCTTTACTGCCATATACGCTTCAAAAAAAAAAATTAAAGGAGTTGAAAACATTGTATACCCCCAGCATGAATCGAACCCGCGACCGCGCGCGAGCGGCTCGGACGGAAGCGAGTTTTGTCGTCGACCTTGCTGTAGTTGGCTTACTACTTTTCTTAGCCGCGATCCTTGCGAGTGAGTGAGTAGCGTGCCAACCCTTACGCGCAAACTTCCTCTCCCCCCCCCCCTCTCTCTCTCTCTCTCCCTCCTCTCTCTCTCTCTCTCTCTCTCTCTCTCTCTCTCTCAGGTAGTTAGTTTGGCACACTCCCTTCCCCTACGTCGTTCCAGCGGCCCGCAGCAGAGCCAAGTTTGCCAAACGGTTTACCGCACTCTGGAACACAACGGCGTTGAGGCCACCATGTTTACTGGGCCCCCTCGATAAGTGAAAAAAGGAAAAGAAAGAATGAAAGAAAAAAATAGGAAAGGCCGCATTTGAGTGGATTACCGGAAGGGTTATTTGGAAACCGTTCTCACATCAATTTTTCGGTTGAGGCGTAAAAAAAAAATAAAAAAAAATGGTGGATCGTGGTAACATATGGACACTCCGCACACACACCTCGTAAAAGCAAACGTACAAAAGAAAATGGGTACAAGTGTTTGAACAGTGGTGGGGTCAGCGGACCAGAGAGGCGGTGGCACCATCTCGCACTGTCTGCCACCGTTAGCGCCTTCAGGGGGAAGGTCCGGCCAGCGACACACAATACATCACCTCTGCCCACCTCTCCCTCTCTCTCTCTCTCTCTCTCTCTCTCTCTCTCTCTCTCTCTCTCTCTCTCTCTTTCTTTCCGTGTGTGTGGGCGCGTGCGCATGCCCCCATACACGTTTGATTTCAGAACATCCAGCGGTGAAAGTTATCTGAATACTTCCCCTCCCGTGCGTTGGTTTTACCAACCAATCCCTTTTATTCCATAAATCCGCCGCGAACTGAGACAAAAGGTTCGCGTTATCCGACGATTTGGCGCCAGAAATGTGATGGCTGTGGGATGCCGGGGGGGGGGGGGGGGGGGGGGTCTGCGGCCAGAGGCGGGGGGGGGTGGGGGTGGGGGGCGTCCTGCAGGGGAGATTCGGAAAAGCTCTGGTTTCGAACCCCCATTAAAGTGCTAATGGGCCATGCAATCAGGGGATTTACCCCTCCCGCCCCCTCCCAGTTCCCTCCTCCCGCCTTCCCTTCCCTCCCGTCCCTCTCACCACCTCTGCCTCTCGCCGCCTCCCCCCCCCCCCCTGGATACCGCCACCTCGCGCAATCGTACCGGAAAGATACTTTCCCGCCGTCGTGCGGTCTGCGCCGTCCCCGCAAACGTTTTGGTGGAGCCGGCCGAGAGGCGAGTTTGTTTCTGGAGGAAGGCGGTGAGCGACCGACAGGGAGAGCGAGAGAGATGGGCAGAGCAAGGGTAGAGGCAGAGAGACGGAGAGAGAGAGAGAGAGAGAGAGAGAGAGAGAGTCCCCCTAAATAATTAGGAAAAACGCTACCTGGGGTAGACACCAGGGGGAGAGCCGCGGGGTGGGGGACCCGGGCTGTCAATGGCATTGCTACTTGTTTGTTTGGATCCTCCCCCCTTCTCTCGCGACCCTCTCTCTCTCGCTCTATTTCCCCCTCCCCTCTCTCTTTGTCCATCTCTCTCTCTGTCTCTTTTTTCGGATCGGTGCCTTTCCCCGCGTAGACCAGACAGGGCGTAGCGCAGTGGCATCGGTTCGATGGGAGACAGAGAGGTGAAAGAGAGAGAGAGAGAGAGAGAGAGAGAGAGAGAGAGAGAACCCTCTCCAAGAACGGGGCAGCTGCTGGAGGGGGTAACGGGACGAGGCTCAATCGCTGCTGAGTTTGGGATGGGCCTCTCTCTCTCTCAGCCGAACCCGTCTCGCCCTGGCTTGTGGATGCCTTGGTGGCCGCACGCAGGGCACGGGGGCCACTTGGCTCCCCCCCCTCCCTCTCCAGCCTTCCAGCAGTCTTCCAGCAGCCCCAAAGCAGTCGGCTGCGGGTTGCCTGGCCGAACGCTGCACACTTGGCCGCCCCCGGGCAGCGGGGCTACCAAGGAATCATTTCACGAGACGAAAATCAAACGGGTCGAGCGGCAGCCACTTGTGGTCACCGACTCTCTCTCTCTCTCTCTCTCTCTCTCTCTCTCTCTCTCTCTCTCTGACCGCAGCGCGGACGCTAGAGGGCGCCGCAGGGTCACAGGGTGACGGGGTCACAGAACAGAAACCGTTACCACTCATCTGACCCGATCCGACAAACGAAAATAGAAATGAAAAGTGTTTGGCAACGCTGCTTTCTGATCTGATGGAATTACTGAGGCGAAGCCATCAGACAAAAGTTTCTTCCTGAGAATGTTTGTGTTCAGGAACTGCTTAAAAAAAAAAATTGGTGTGAGTGTGTCTGTGTGATAGAAAGAGACGGGTTACTGACCTTGGTGTTTTTCTCTGTCTGTTAGCAGGTGAGTGCCGCGTGCGCAGTGGACCGTGCAGGTGGCGTGAGTCTTAATTTTCAACTGAATTTTCAAATATTTAAAAAAAAATTCAGACATTTCTTTTTGCATAGTGCATTTCCCCATCGCGCTCCCGCAAAACCGGGAGTTGGTTTGAGCAAAGCCAGCTCGTACCTTTAATCTCCCTGACGCCATCGCGCTTTCGCCTCCTGCCTTCTTTTCTCTTCTTGCTCTCTTTTTCAACCCCTATTTCTCTCTTTGCCTCGGCCCCACTTTTCACCATTCCTCCCCGCCCAGTATTTCTCCCTCCCACTCTCTCTCTCTCTCTCTCTCTCTCTCTCACTCGCTCTCTCGCTTGCGCGTACATGAGAGGGGGTAATAAAGATATTGACCTATTGCGCCCCCCCCCCCTATCCCTTTGAGAGAGAGAGAGAGAGAGAGAGACCGAAAGCGTTGATTAGGACCGTTGGGACGGGGGAGACACCTCAGCCTAACCTAACCCTCCGCAGCCCTGTAATCCAATGCTGCTAACAAGGACAGAAAACTCACGGATATTCCCCAGCTGCCCTTGCTCTGCTATCCCCCCCCCCCCCTCTCCGTCTCTCTCTCTCTCTCTCTCTCTCTCTCTCTCGCCGTGTTTAATGAGAGCGCAGCGAAAAGATACGCGTCGTAGCAAGTCCAATTACAAACCCTTTTGCCAGCCCCATCCCCTCTTCCTCACCTTCCTAAAGTGTCAACGAGCACCCTCTCCGTCTCTCTCTTTCTCTCTCTCTCTCTCTGTCCCTCTCTCTCTCTCTCTCTCTCTCTCTCCCGCTCACTCTCTCTCTCTCAGAGTTGTATGCTCTCTCTCACTTTCGCACCGTTTAAATGCCTTCACAGCTGGGCCGAGCTTCTCCTCGGGCCTCGGGGCTTCTTAACGCGGGAGCATATAAAAGGGAGAGAAAAAAGAAAATAGGTGATAAAAATACGTGCCGGAAGAAGGAAAAGTGGAGAGAAAAATTATAAAAATTAGGGGAAAGTAATTACTTGTGACGTGCAGGTAAAGTCGGCGGTGCGGAAGAGCGGGCCGGTTGCCGCAGAGCCTTTTGAGGTGTGCCATTGGAGGCACAAAGTATTGTCCCGGGAACAATGGGGCACCACATACAGTGACAGCCCGTCCGCTAGAGCCCGGCTCATCTGTACGTGTCACTCCAGTTTCGGCCAAATTGTTCATCATCGGGTTTTGAATTGACGCGCCCTTTTAGATCCCCCCCCCGCCCCCTTTTAAATGGTAATGATGTTTGCAATGGAGTTGTGGTCCGTAGCAGGGGTGGAGGGCAGGGGGGAGGGGGGTCGCTTATTGTTTATTGCCTTCGTTCGGTCCGGCCCACACACACACACACACACACACACACGCACTATGCAGCCCTGTTGGTGCGCTGCGGTTTAGCGAACCCTTTGCTGCTGCACTTGCTGCAATGGTCACTGCGTATACGCTTCCTCTACTACAAATTTTTGTTTCCAAGTTGGGTCACTCTATGACGAAGCCACGTCTCATTTTCCGAAATGGTTTTTGAAAGTTTTGGCTTGGCTAGACCTTACCTGTTTTGGTCGGGAAAATTTTTGTGTTCCGGATTTTGAATAGAAAAAAAAACAACAAAAAACAGTGTTTTTGAACAGGCCACCGCTGCCCGTCCCATTGGCTACGCCGGCGGCCACGCCCCCTCCACGCCCCCCGCCCGGCTCATGCCCGCTTCTAATGAGGTCTTGAAGTATAGCAAATGGCTTCGCAAACTTAGATTGCACGGCGGTGGTTTTACGGGAGCGCGGTGAGGGGGGGGGGGGGGGGAGGGTGTGTGTGTGTCAGAGAGAGAGAGAGAGAGAGAGAGAGGAGAGAGAGATGGGGGGAGGGGGGCAGCAACAGCTCATTTGCCACACTTACTGTACCCCACGACGCGGTGACACTGGGATCCCTAATCCTATTTTGTACGACAATAAACGGCTCGCGATATTTTCTTTTGTTTTTAACACCGTTCGTGTTTGCCTCAGTTTGGCGCCGCGGGGAGGGGGAGGGGGGAGGGGGTCGGTTTAACCTCAACGACGGCGACGGAAAGGGTCAGCCCTGATCTTACGCATTTCCTTCAGTGGAGAGGGTCTAGCGAGCTCTGCGCAAAATGAGTGAGGGGAGGGGAGGTTAAGAGGAAGGGAGGGGAAGAGGAGGGGGGGGGGGGAGTTCGGAAGGCTAGTCGAAATGAGGAGTTTCGGTCGGGGCAGGATGAGGAAGCGATGGGGAAAACGGTTTGATCAGCCTCTCTCTCGTCCGCTATTTCCTTCTGCTCCTCGCGCTCTCTCTCTCTCTCTCTCTCTCTCTCTCTCTCTCTCTCTCTCGCCCTCCTTCGTCCTCTCTGTCGTTATCTCTCTCCCACTCTCGCTCTCACGTGCCATTGTTACTAGTCGCTTCACGCTCCAGTGTTTCGAAAGAAATCAGGGGAAGCCGAGGGGAGGCGCGGCGCCGTGCCGTGTCGGGGCAGGACGAGGCAGGATGTTGAGAATCAGGAGCGGCAGCGGCCCGGCTCGTCACCATCCACCGCCACCTTCTCAATATGCCCCGCCCACCCTCCACGTTCCCCCGACACTACCCCACTCCCCCCCCCCCCCCTCTGTTTGCAAAGCCTCCGAAAGTGAGTCTGCCGTGAGGAGCGACGGATCCTTCAGATCGTTGTGCGCGGCTCTGGTTTTTCATCTAGTTTATTTCCAGAGCCGCAACTTTCGCGTGACGAGTCCTCAAGTGGATGCGTCGCAGACTACTCGTTTTTTTTTTAAAAAACATTTCCTACGCGAGGATGTCGCAAATAATTTTGAACGGTGGCGGTCTGTGTTGCAGAGTCTCCGCCGTCTGTCCCAGAGCAAAGCGATCGCCAAGATGACGATACTGCACCGGTCTTCGGGGTCCTCCAGCGGGACCCTGTCGGCCGACGGCTCCCCCCGGGCCTCCCCGCGGGCCTCCCCCCGGCCGTCGCCCAGCCACTCGGCCTCGGGGGACCTGCTGTCGACGGCGTCGTCCGCGCTGCGGAGGCTGCACTTCAAGTCGTCGGCCAGCAGGAGGTACAAGGCCAAGGCCGGCGTGCAGCAGGGGCAGCCCGGCGCACAGCCCCCCATCCCCACCGTGGTCATCATGGGGTCGAGCACCACCTCGGACACGACCATCAACACCAGCACGGACTCGGCCACGACGCAGGTGACGGCCGTGACCGCCACGGACGGCGAGACGACCGAGGACTCGCTGGACCGCGGCGGCGTCCGGGACAGCAAGGATGAGGACGTGTTCGTGAAGCCGGGCACCCCGGAGCAGCGGCTGCAGGCCACGCCCACCACGCCGCTGCTGAGCGCGCTGCACCGCAAGGCGGGCGACCAGAGCTACATCTTCACCCGCACCGAGATCGAGGACGACGGCGAGGACTTCCTCGGGGACCCGTCGTCGCCGACCTGGCTGTCGCTGTCGTCCTCCGTGGCGGCGGCGGCCACGTCGACGACCACGCCCTCGCCGGGCAGCACGCCCACCGCGTCCTGCCGGACGTCGGCGTCCTCGCAGATTCTCTCGCTGTCCTCGCTGTCGCGCACCGCCAACCCGCCGTCGTCGGCGTCGCCGCCGTGCACGCCGCCGAACACGCCGCTCACCAAGACCAGCCCGCAGCACAAGCCGCTACAGCCGCCGCTCCAGCCGCCGCCGCACCAGCCGCCCCAGCAGCAGCAGCGGCACTACAAGCGCAAGCAGCACGTGAGCCGCAAGTCCTCGCACGTGGCGGACCGGCGCCACAGCCACTACCACCCGCCGCCCAGCCCCACGCTGTCGGCCCGCGCCGCCGCGGACCGGCGCCGCATGTCCGACCTGCCGGGCGGCTCCGGGCACGCCGCGGCCGCCATCACCCTCAACGGCCACGACTCGGACTCGGACTGCGCGCCCAGGACGGCGACGGCGACGCCGCACCGGCGCGCCTCCAAGGCCTCCAACGGCGCGCCCGCGTCGGCGCCGACCACGCGGAAGGCGCCCGCCACCATCGTGGTGCAGCAGCCCTCCGTCACCGCCAACTCCCCGGAGGGCGGCGACAACGCGCACCACATCGACGCCAACGTGTTCGTCCTGGACACGCTGCAGTGCCTCGAGACCAGGTGAGGACGTGCCGAGATAGGATCGAGGACGAGCAGGCGCCCTCCCAGGGTTTCTAGGCCGCTAGGCTTCGAGAAAATTTTTGAGGAAAAATCCAAAAATTCCGAAAATTTCAGGGTTTTACTTGGTTAAACAATTTTCGAAGTAAATATACTAGTTTTTTTCCGAAACATTATTTGAAAATTGCGGGACTAGAAAACCTACGCCCTCCACTCCTTCCCGTCCCCGCCCTGCCTTTTTCCGACATTAAAGGACTGCGCGGGGGCTTTAAGCCCCCCCCCCCCTTTGCCCGCCTTCATTCTCCTTCCCCCTTTCTCCTCCGCCAAAGTTTCACGCATCAGTTTTCCAGCCGAGCGGCCACGGAGGCGGGCCGCCCAGCCGGGGCAAGGCCGAGTTGATTTCCCTTCATAACCCAGCCCGGCACGCGGATACCGAAAATCTACGTGTAACGATCATCTGGAATGAGAGAGAGAGAGAGAGAGAGAGAGAGAGAAGAGAGAGAGAGAGAGCGAGGAAGCACGCCGGAGGACGCGTAATTCGAATTGGAGCCGCTTGGCGATGCATACGATCTGGCCTGAGTCCCTTGGATGAGCCACGTCCTCTCTCTCTCTCTCTCTCTCTCTCTCTCTCTGTCTCTCTCTCTCTGTCTCTCTCTCCCTTTTCCCCCCTCTCCACATCTCTCTTTGCTCCTGTCCGCACGCGCGGCCTCAGCTGAGAGGTGTGCTACTTGAGCGGTGTAAGGACCACGGTCTCTCTCTCTCTCTTTCTCTCTCTCCCCCCTGGCACTCTTTGCCTCTTTTCCCCTACCGCCGTCGTCAAAGCGCGAGTTGTTACTCTGCTCACCTTGAACTCTGACGCAGTGCGACGGAGGGAGAGGGATGGGATGGGAGGAGGGGGGGGGGGAGGAAGGGAGGGGAGGGGGGGAGGGGAGGAAGGGAGGGGGGGGGGAGGGAGGTAACGGCAGCGTGTTGAACTGCTGCTGGGGCGACAGCGCGATAGACGATTCCACACCGCGCTCTCGAATTCCAACACGACGGAGGTATCAACGCCCAGGGATACCGCTATCGCTATAAAAAATAAATTGTGCGAGAGAGAGAGAGAGAGAGAGAGAGAGGAGGGGGGGGGGGGGGCGTCGGAGGTAGGGAGGATGGAGGGAGGGCACGTGTATGAGCGTGTATGTGCAGGTGTGTGGGTGTGTGAGTGCAGAATCCCAGGGGGGCGCGCTGGCTTTATTATTATGGGGGCGTTTGTTAACAACTGCGTGATACGCGCGTACAGAGCGCTGAAAAAACAAAAGTAAAGAGGGTGTGAGGGGAGACGGGGTGGGTATGTGAGAGATAGAAAGCACTCGGTGAAGGGGAGAGACAGCCGAGGAGGGGGGCGTCTCATGTCGATAGGTATTTTATAGAATGGTTTATAGCGCAGCATTATAGCATACATGAGAAGAAAATGAATGGGAAAATGGGAAAAATGAGTTCAATGAATTTATGTTCGTTGAAAATACGGGGAGTGAATGACGGAATGATTGGCTGAATGGGTGGATGACTTGATGAGTGCATGGCATAGTTAATGGCTTCATGAATGAATGACTAGTTGCTGAATGACTGATGGAAAGAATGACTTGATGAATGATTGTGTGAATGAATGAGTGTAGATGAACGGTTATATGAATGAGTGACTAGATGAGTGGGCGTGTCCGCGCAGGTTCGGGCGCACCCACCACGCCCGGTCGCAGTCCGTGAAGACGCCGGGCCGGAGCGGGAACGTGTCGGACCGGGCGCGGCCGCACCTGCTGTGCCTGCCGCAGCAGCGCGCCCGCGTCGCCTCCATGCCCAACACGGGCGTGGAGGAGGAGTACTACCGGCTGCGGCACTTCTCCATCACCGGCAAGGGCATCGTCAACCGGGGGGACTCGCTCAAGAGCAGGCGGTCCCGGTCCAAGAACAGCGTCGCCTCGTCCAACTCCAGCCACAGGTCAGTCCGCACAACTGTCGACCGGCGACCCCACCGAATGGTCGTGACACATCATCAGCGAGAGCTAAGGCCCGCAAATTTTTTTTTTCTCAGTCGGCCCGCGGCCGGCGCTCGCGGCGGAGATACTCTCTGCTGCGGTTCCCCTCCCGCATACTGGATCCGCCTTTTGTGATTCTTGAATTCCTTTCGACCCCCGGTCTGAGTTTGAGCGGAATACCCTATTCGTCGAGTGGTAACAGAACCCGTTTATTTTTTTATTGTTTGTTTGCGGTCACGTCAGGGCCGCCCTATGCACCCGCGTGCCCCTGTGTATACACGAGTTTACAAGTTACCGCGTCGGTATACAGTGATTTATCTCGGCGTGCACATCCGCATCATGACAGGCGAGCGGGTTTTTTCCCCCGGTCTGGCAGCCTGACGGCCTGACGCCGCGCGGTGACGCCAGTGCAATAACAGTTGAGCGCAACTTTTGCCGCGAGCTCGTCGCTTTTCGCATTATTAATTTCTCATCCGCGGCCCGCCCCCCCTGCAAAACTCTCCGCTCCGGCCACAACTTGAATGCGCCCGGCGTCGGCCAGAGATTGCGATGCATTATGTCTGTCTGCTCATTATTACCGTCTCATGTTTTTGTTTTGTTGTTGTTGTTCCTGTTCTTGTTTTCTCTTTTATTTTTCTTCTTATTATCATAATTAATATTTTCCTACCCGTTTCACACACACGTGTAACATGTGTGGGTAACCGCTGCGGTGTGTGACGTTGCAGCCTGGGTGATGACGAGGACACACCTCTACTGGCCGCCCTAGACTTGGCTCGGTGAGTCCTCACGCAGCACACACACACACACACACACACACACACACGCACAGAAAGTGTATGCTCACCTAAATGTGGCTGCTGCAACCGGCATACCATGGAAACACACACCTACTCACGCACACACACACTCACTAACTCACTGATATTCTCACAAACACACTCACTAACACACACACACACTAGTAATGATAACACCTCGATTTCCACACAAAAAAAAAAACGTTTTAAAATACGTAGTAGCTGACTGATTCATTTAAATGGCCAGCTGCACTGCATGCCAGTCGCATGCACTCAGTCCCGAGGTGCTCATGAAAAGAGTAGTAGAGAATATGTAAATCAATAATAATTATTTAAAATTGGTCAGTGCAGCTGGGTGCGGCGGCTTGTATAAAAAAAAAAACTTTCATCAAAATTCAGACACCGAGATAATCACAGAGTGTCATGTATGTGTAAAGCACCTTTAAAAAAAATGTTTTCTATTTCTCTCGTATGTGAAGCCACATTATTGTGCCTCGGGAGTGAACAGAGACAATTGTGAACACACTACTTGTACCTCTAGGCCGTCCTTGTTTACAGCTTGCGTGTCAGCTAGCACCGCGGTATCAGAGCAGCACCCGTGTGTCTATGTGTTTCCTAGTGTTCTAGGTCTCTCTCCCCCCCTCCCGCTTTCTCTGTGACACCGTTGTCCCCCCGCGCACCCCCTCACCGCCCGTCACGTTGCCCACACTGAGCGCACCCGTTCGGCCCCGCTGTTGGCAGCATTGAGCACATCGGCCCCAACGGATCGGCCCGCTCCTCCGCCACCTGCTCGCTGGCCTCGTCCAGGGACTCCTCCACCTGCACCGTGCCCTACCGGGTGGTCATGCTGGGCGGCTCCGGCGTCGGCAAGTCCTCCCTCGTCCAGCAGTTCATGACATCCGAGTACCTGCACGCCTACGACCTGTCCCTCGGTGAGTACAAAGCTACAGCTGGACGGAGATCCTTTGTCCCCGCGGCCTTTGTTGTTTGCGGCAGGACCGTTACTCAGAGCTCAAATCCGTGCCTGCGAGTCAATGTTTCCAAACCAGCCTTGAAAGTCATGACTATGTCAACCGTGACAGCCGCTGGAGAAGAAGGGGCCGGAGGGCGGCTGGAGTCCCCATTCACTTACCAAGTCAAAGGGCACGAGGCCAGCCCTGGTCCCCGTACTGGACAGCCTCCCAGGGGGGCCCCCGCCCCCCCGGAGCCCGCCCAGAGCCGCAGCAGACGGGCACATCGCAACGGGGCTTGTTCTACGGGCATCATCGGGGCCGGCTGTGCCCGTTCCCACCACAAGCACCCTCCCAGGTCCCTCCCAGGACCCTCCCAGGACCCTCCCAGGACCCTCCCAGGACCCTGGTAGCTCTGACCATGACAGGGGACGGCGGGGATGCACCTGCTAGGATTTCCACCGTACCGTCCGCGCATCGCGTTCGGGATTATCCTTCTGTCCTCCTGCTACCGCTGTCTCTCTCATCATCTAGACAGCCCGCTCATTATTAGCGGCCACGAGATGTCCTCATCGCGCTCCCGGGGGGGAGGGGGGGGGGGATACTCGCCACAGCAGGACTCGCGGGACACACCGCATTGGAGGGACGCCCATACGCTCGGCGTGAGGACACACCTATCTAACGATCTGCCCCCCCCCCCTCCCCCCTTCTCTCCTGAGCAGCCGTCTCTCTTTGTGTACGCCTGGCTCTCTCGCACGCCCTGCTCTCTTCCCTTCTAAACATAGCCCCTCGCCCCCCAGCACGGGGTCGGTGTGGCGGAAGCGATAGGCAGCGTACAGGTGGGCACACAGCTCTCTCTCTCACTCTGTCTCTCTCTCCCCTCCTTCGCACTCCCCCTCCCCCCCCCCCCTTCACCCAACCGTCATTAACAACACCGCTCGTTAAGTTTTGCGATATACTGACGAGGAGGACGACCAAGCCGGGAGTGTGTGTGTATGTGTGTGTGAGAGAGAGGGAGGGAGGGAAAGTCTCGTTCCGAGCCGCAGTTCCCGCCAAGGTCAGCAGCAGGAGCGACTCAAAAAGCCCCGCTCTCTTTCAGTCTCTGGATAGCAATGGCCAGCGGCAAGCGTTATTTCCTACCCCCCTCTGAAAGCCGATCCGGCCGTGACCTTAAAAACCAACCGCGCCTGTTTGTTGTTGTTGTTATATTTCGGGTGTGCACTCTGGAGCGCTATGTACTAACGCTCGTAGTGTGTGCGTGAGTTTGTTTTCGAGTGTGTGTGTGTGTGTGTGTGTGCGCGCGCGCCGCATGCCGCCCTTAGCGAATAGTTCTGCCGCGTCGCGCAGCCAACCAACTATATATATTATACATGCGCGGCTGCAAGGTGCCTGGCGGGACGAAATGTAAACGGACGAAGGGAAGGACGGTGCAAGAGAGAGAGAAAGTGTATGTGTGTGAGAGAGAGGGAGGGAGAGAAAGGGAGAGAGAGAGAGGGTAGGGAAGGGGTAACTCGATGCAAAATGAAACGGTCAAGCAAAGGAGGTCGCAAAGAATGTTTAGAAATGGACTTTTACTCGGAGCAGTGCGTTGGTGTGGCCCCCGGAGGCCTCGGGGGCTCCAAGGCCTCCAGTAAGGCCTCCAGTACGGGTCGAGTGCCTACCCCTGCCCAGCGGCCCTGGAGCGGCCCTGCATACCAAAGTGTTGCCACGACGCTGGGTGCTCTATCTTCGTCATTAATTCTCGCTCTCTCTCTCTCTCTCTCTGCCCCACCCGAAATTCCTCCACTGCAAGAAAGGCGCCTCGTTTTACCCCACGAGCGAACGGGCCGCTTCCAGCAGCTCCGTTGCCGCCAGAGTACACTGGCGGGCTGGTTCCCCTTACCCATAGTTACCTCTGGCCTGCTCTCATTTACCTGGCTTAACCTGGATCACCGTAGATTACCCTAAATTACCCCTAGATATACCATATAGCACCCCGAATTACCTCTGGATTACCTCTGGACTACCCTGGATCACCGTTACATTATCCTACGTTACGTCAAATTATCCATGGCTCCACAAATTACCGCAATTTTTTTTTTCGTAAAATATTTTTTTTGTTGACAGAACCAGTCTGGTCCGAATTACCATACATTACCCCGCGCAACCCCGATTATACCCACCACGGCGCCGGGGTAACAGAAATGAGGGGCGAATTACCCGGCGGCAATAACAGACCTGCCTTACTCCTCTTCCGGGAGACTAAGTCTGTCGATACGTCCAATATTGATGCCGCGGCGCTGTGCTGCGGTCGGGTCGGGTTCGCTGCCGGCCGCCAGAGAGCGCCGCTGCGGCCGCCGCGGCCCGTTTGATGTTCCCAAGGCTGCCTGTATTGGGTTGCGCCGCGGAGGGTGGCTGGCTCCGCCTCCGCCGGTACCGCGCCCGCTGGATAAAAGCCTAGGCGGGGGAGCCGCGACCCCGACGTCCGCGGTTCGCCGCCCGCCGGCGCAGTAACGGCGTCACGGAGGCGGGAGTTTCGAAAATGTTGTGCGCGCGGCTTTCGCCAACTTTGGCGCGCACACCTTGACGGCGGGACGGACACGAGTGGCGGGGACCTTCGTCGCCGCCCTCCCCGGGCATCTCTCTTGCACCGTCGTGGTAGAGATCCATCTCGCTCTCTCTCTCTCTCTCTCTCTCTCTCTCTCGCACTCCAGCGCTGGGCAGACAGCCTCAGCTCGCAGCTGGCGAGGCCTGCGCAGCCTTGCCCACCCCCGCTCATTCGGGGTATTATATTTTTAAAAAGAGTATAAATACGAGCTTCCTCTGCCTGAAGCATTAGCGATTTCGTTCTGGTGCCTATTTCTGACAACGGCGGTCTCCCTTTCTCCCTCCCTCTCTCTCTACTCCCCTCGCCCACTCTCTCCTATAATACGAGACCCCGGGGATATTTAGGACCTGTTTGATTTCACATCTTTTCCGTCGTCGCCGCTTTCAGATTCAGATTCTGGGCCAAGGGTCCGCCAAGGGCCGTCGGCAAAGGTTGGGCCTCCCGGGGCCCCGGAACGGGTGGCGAAGGGAGGGGGGGGGGGGGGGGGGCGCATGGCGTGTGTTGGTGTAGGTCGGGGCGGTGCGTCCTTCTGGCGCCGACCCTCTTGCTTTGTGGAAATGTTTTTTGGGACAGTCGGGGACGGCGGCGGCGGCAGCAGCCAACAAAGTCGGCGAAAGTCCTAACCTAACCTCCTGATGTTCACAGACGACGAGTGCGGGGAGAAGTCCGTCTGCGTGCTGCTCGACGGGGAGGAGTCCGAGCTCACCTTCGTGGACCTCCCGGCCTCCGACACCACGGTGAGTAGCAACATTCACTTTCACATTCCCTCCGCGACACAACGGTCATTACACATATTCACATTCCCTTCGCCGCCGCCTTTTATTTTTATTTTTGCGAGACGCAATCAGAACGGCGCTCGGAGGGTTATCGGAATAGCGGTGTCCGATATGTCTGAGCCGCGCCGCGCGTTCTATCTCTGTCTACTATTGACAGTTGTTCGTCGGCGGCAGGGGGAGCGAGGGAGATAAAATAAACTCGACGGGTCGCCCGCCCTACTCCCCACACGCTGTGACGTCACGACTGACCCACAGACACAAGGTGCGTGCACTAGAGAGAGAGAGGGGGGGGGGCGATGCGCGGCGCCATTGCGTGCGAGACGGAGAGCGGAGATGGCGCCTGAGAGTGAGAGCGAGTGGGAGGGGCGCCTGTGTCGGCGCGCGGCTTGCAACACGCTACAAAAATAAGGCCGGAAGCAGGCGACACGATCCATCAAGCGGATGTTGGGCGCTCTGCAGCGCCGCCCTTTATTTCTGGTCCGCGTCCCCAAATTGCGTCGCCCGTTCGACAATAACCACTGTGTCGACACACTTTGACCCTTTTTCGACCGCGTCGCCGCGGGCGCGCTCATAATGACCTCTCCTCCGATCTCATACCCGCATCACACCCGGAACACTGATGATGCATGAGTCATAATCATCGCCCAATTTTTGGCAATAAGGGGCCTGGAGAGGTGATTTTAAGAACGCGCCCCGGCTGACCGCGCAGTCCTGTGCGACGCTGCGACGCTGCGCGGCGAGTCCACGCACTTGACGGGATACGGCCGCTCGCTAGGCGGTGCTTCGCAGGTGCGACACGCCCGCCACACGGTCGTATCTCCGTTTATGAAGACATAAAGCGGGCCGTGCAGTTATGCCGCTCAGGACGCGGACTCCCAGTGGACGTCGCACTGTTGCCGGCGCATTCGACCACGCATGGCGGCGGCCGGCCGTGCCGTTGGCGCATTTGACCACGCACGGCGACGGCCGGCTGTGCCGTTGCCGCATTTGACCACGCATGGCGGCGGCCGGCTGTGCCGTTGCCGCATTTGACCACGCACGGCGGCGGCCGGCCGTGCCGTTGCCGCATTTGACCACGCATGGCGGCGGCCGGCCGTGCCGTTGGCGCATTTGACGGCGACAGCGTCCACATGGCCTCTCGGCGCGATGCGTGCGGCCTCATCAGGTGCTCCGCCAGAAGTGGGGCGCTGCACACGCCCACCGCACTAATAAGTGGACGCAGTGCTGCCAACCCCGCCCGTATTTCAGGCGCGAACCGATTTAGAAAGGTTTGTCGATTTCTGAAATAACCCGCGGCGCCGGATCTATTGTTGGCCAAGACGGTCACTGTCCTATTTCACAAGAAGACGGCCCCCCTCCTCGGGACGTGCCCTGCACCGCCGTCCACCCGCGTCCTTCGCACTCTTCTTCTTCCTCTTCTCCAAACACGCGTTTATTTCGGGGGAAACTGATTCTGCGGCCGGCCCGTCTCGACGCTTAAAATTAGACCTTGAGCCCTTTCCCAACAGTCCGTTCTGCCGCGCCCGTCCCCCCCGCTGTGTCCAGCGCGCTGGCCATCCGGCCTGTATTGATCCCCGCTGCCCCGGCGCAAACACCGGCGTCCGGCCGACCCGTGCTCGCAGAACCTGTTCTCACGATGCAAATCGAAAAAGCTCTGGGGAGAAACAATCGGTGTCAGTGAAAAAAACGCTTAAACTTCTTATCCTCAACTTAATTTGGCCCTTGAATTGGTCAAACTTTGAGCTTTAATGGCCCTCGCACAGAGATCCTGTGAATATTTCTGGGCCGCCTGTATCCTCGGAGGACCGGCTCCCGCTGAACCAGGAGTGCGGCCTCGGCACGTGGGCACCGTTGGCGTTGCGCGTTGTTAATTGTGCTGGGAGCAGCTCGAGAGCAAGCTAGCGTTTCCTTAGCGAAAGGAGCCGTTACTCGCTGCCCTTCGCCTAGGATCTCAAAGAGGCCGTGCGTTTGTTGTTTGAATTCGCTGTGCTCTGCAGACTGTGCTCCGCCGTCCCAAGACGTTTTTAATTGGAATTCCATGACATCGACGACTCCCACCTTTCGCCCCATTGGCTTGCTCGTGCACATTTTTCGCTTGACATGTTCGGAAAGGTCACCCCGCCGCGAGCAGAGTTGTGCCTGCTGCGAGCCAACCCGCTGACGGGGATCTCACCCTGCTTGTTGCAGCCGGTGAACGAGGGCCAGCCGGAGCCCCACGCCTACTGCGTGGTCTACTCCCAGTCGGACCTGTCCAGCTTCAGGAAGGCGGAGGACGAGCTGCAGCGGCTGTGGACCAGCGGCTGCGTAGGCTCCAAGGCCGTCATCCTGGTGGCCAACAAGACGGACCTTGTTCGCAGTAGAACCGTCACGGCAGAAGGTAAACCTAAACACGGAATATTGACACACAGACCTTATCTCGGAAATTAAAAAAATACAGCAAAAGGAACTGGCGGATGATGGTGTGTTTGCCACTGATGCCATTTGCCATTTGCGTTGACAGAGGGGAAGGCGGCCGCTACGTCGTACGACTGCAAGTTCATAGAGACGTCGGTGGCCATCAACCACAACGTGGACGAGCTGCTCGTCGGCATCCTAACGCAGATCCGGCTCAAACTCCAGGACCCCGAGCGCACGCGCAGCATCTTCCGTAAGCGCAGTGCCTCCAGGTCCAAGAGCCGCTCCAGGTCGCCGTTGATCGTGTCGTGCGTGGGCGGTCTGACGTCGACGTGCGTCGGCGTCGAGGACAAGAACGGCAACCCCGGCGTCGGTGAGCCGCCCGGGTCCCCGGGCCCCCGGTGCCGGCGCAACCGCATGTCCGCCAGCCTCAAGGTCAGAGGGCTCCTGGACAAGGTGTGGGCCCGCGACTCCAAGTCCAAGTCGTGTGAGAACCTCCACGTGTTGTAATCTAGGACCATTAGGCTGTGTCCCATCTCGGAAACGAATTTCTTGGGCTTCGTCGGGGCCGGCCGTCGGAACACCACTCTGTCCGAGGAGGCGAGCGAAACCTGGGTGTAATCCGGCTCAGTCTGTGGGGTGGCTCTCAACAGAGAAACAGTTGGTCTGAAATGTTCAGCTTGCGCATGTACGTGCGGGCAGTTTTTGCCCGGAGAGAATGAAGAGTCACTCCCCAAGAAGCTCAAGAAATCCGTACGCCCCTGGGTCCGAGTACACGCTAGGGATCTCTACTACCTGGCGGAGGCATAAGCCATACAAGTCAGTAGTCGATCCCAAGCGCCTTCGACAGCTATTTGCGAATACTAATTGGTATGGAAACATGTTTCAAAAGATTTTTAATCAAACTCGTCTTCAATTATCTTGTTTTATCTCAGCTTTGTTGTTTAATTGAAAAGTTGTAGGTATTAGCATTGTGCTGTCTTGGTTGATGTATTCGTCTTTCAGACCGTTTTGTTTCAAGGCTCCGAGATGGGATACAGCCTAATAGGTGCGGATTCCCCTTTCCCTCTTGTATAGGAATCTACTACCCTAAACACCCCCTTGTTCAATGTCCTAATTGTTTCGTTGGCTCCCAGCATTGCTGGTCTATTTATTCGTTTGAAGCAAATAACACCCTATTCTAGGGCAGAGCAAAAGAGAGCATCACTTCAAGACGGAGATCAGTAGTCATGGATTGCTGCCTTCAGGAAGCGTCAGTGTCGTCCCGCCTCACTAGAATGCTGCGCGAAATACCTTCCCTGTAGAACGTTCCCGGCGCTATGCTCGTTCAAGTAGATAGTCATTCGGGTCTTTGTCAATCGCCGGCCCCCAGAAGAACCATCTAGGGCAATGCAGTCTTAGTTACCTAGTCACCTCCGTACTGTAGGTTTTCAGTTGTCTTGCGGCCGCGTTGTAATTATTTCCTTTGTTATCGGGTAGCATCACGAGGACGATCCTGTACTAGCGCGTCTCGCGCGCCCTTAGGCGTAGGGGTTACGTTGGACGTATATTGCACTTTGCGGCAGAACACGGCGATAGTTTCTGCCTCAAACTACAGTGCTGCCTATAAATGTGTGATTGAGTGAGTGACTGAGAGGCCGGCGTATCCTCCTGGCTGCGCCACGGAGCCGCAGACCACGGTGCTGTTGTTGGGGCGGCTGTGCTTACCTCCCGCCCCTACCTGTGTCGCCTACGACGGCGTGCCGCACGGGTACGATGACCACGTAGAAAATCTAGTGATACCTAGAATAAAGTTGCGGAATAAATGAGTTGATAGTTTGGAACGTTGAATGGCCCGACCTTCCTTTCACTAGTGTGAGATGACGCTACGAAGGTAAGAAGGATTTGATGTTGAAGTGAATCACTTCTTCGGCTCTGCCCTTGGATGGGCTCTTTAACTATTATGGTTTGTCTTTTTATTTTATCGTGAAATGCCATAACCAATGACTTGAGTAAAGTATAATACCTGTAGTGTCGTAGGTTATTTTTTTACTTCGAATCGTAATACTTTAAGAAGTGTGAACCTATGATAAGCGTCAATGTGGGTCGATTCATTTGAACCATATGCATTCCACCGTATCATACGTGTAGGTGTAGTGATACTTTTCATTCATCACGCGCTTTTCCCCACAAATTTTCCTCATAAGCGAATTCTTCTACATTACATTTTTCAAATAAAGAGATTGTTTATTTAGTTTGTCATAAAATAGATTTTATCCTGCGAATAAGTAGATGTTTTGCACGATATACCCTAAGTGTTTGAATATTTGACGTTTGATACTAAGATATTTACGAAACTAAATCAAAATGTGTATTGATGTATAGCTTTAGAAATATAAATTACTTTTTTGTGGTCCAAACAGAGAGCGTTCTCGACAGCTGTTACAGGCTCGAAGTAAGCTTTCCCAGTTGTAGCAAAACAAGCGGAGACGTGATTTTACTGTAGGAGCATCACATTATACTACTGTAATGTGCACTTTCGAATAATTATTTTTGTGGATTTTTATGAAAACTGCACTAGTACTGATATGACAAAATTTCAAGCACTCTTTCTCCATTTATGAAATTTCGAGCTGTTTTCAATTAAAATTTTTAATTATAGTTATCCAAAAATTTTCGGAAACATTTTGAATTAAAAAGAACATCAGTTATTTTATAGATCGCCGACTACGGCAGTACCTTACTTTTCAAACCTTTAGCTATAAATTTTATCATTAATATGGTGCAAGTTTGTTGTGTCATGTACATCCCCTTGAAACGAATACGCTAATTGTTGTGATATATTGGTTTCTATAGCTGTATCGAAACAAGACCAAGTACAGTCGACCTTTCTATGAGGATGACGTATGTTGCATGTGTTTTCGGTTCAGTTCTGATTGCCTAGATATATGCTATAGGTAGGTAGTAGTACCCCTGTAGAGACTATGTGAATGTTTACATTATCATAATAATACATAACCATGTCTCATCGCTGTCCGCAACCCTGTAGCACATTAGGAACGATCTTTAGTACCCAAAGCTTCATTGGCTTCTAGGTGTCAAAAACGAAGATATTGAATGGTCTCTTATTTTATTCTAGCCGTTAATGTGCGACCTCCGCAGAACTGGTTCTGTAGAAGGAAACTTGTTGCTAAAGTTATTTCGATAGTTCCAAATCCCGTCCCATCCGAGCAAAACAGTGGTACATGACAGAGTCTTCCGTGCCTCATTTCAGCTCATCAAGAATTTTATTAATCAGCTTAATCAAAACCTACTCTATTGTTCGTCCGTTATCTTCCTTTTCATAACCATCTCTTTTGCTCTGCTTTGTGGAATGGTCATCACGTTTTCCTTGTCAGAATTGAGGTACATACTTACAGTTATGGCGGGAAGTATGAAAAAAATTGCACTTACGATTAATAAAAAAAATGCTGCGGGTATGAATGTACATAGTCTGTGAGTGTGTGACGTTTTCTTAATGGTCGGTTTGACACAGTGTTCTTCAGCAGCCTTTATAATGAGTCGCGAAACAAAATTGATTTATGTTTTATGGGTGCCAATCGTCCTCTATCTTATATATATTATGACTTGTTTTCACATTTAATTTTTTCCTATCAACCTTGCGATTTTCAAATCAGCTGGTGTGCGAAATACTTGATAATATCCGATCACTGGCATGATTTGGTAATGCTTCTGAACCAATGTGCCCTCTATTTTAAATCTGTTTGTGTGACTGCGTCGGATGTCGTGATGACTCTTTCCATTTTATTTGTATTGTTCTACACTGCACGACAAACTTCTCGCTTCTTCGCATTTCGATGTACGTTTTCGTCTTGAGAATTCTTGCTACATACTATATTTGTTTCAAGTTTCATTTCCGTTTTTTTTTGTTCCAATTCTATGGTGGATGAACACATTGAGTGTTATCCCTGTTCGGACATACCGGGTAAATTACGTAATAAAGCATTGTTTTATTACAGTTTTAGATTTGAAGCTTGGGTTGATGAACAGAGGCTCCAAGCATATACAACTTTCCGTTTCATAAGTTTCAGATCAGACGCCGTCGAATATTAAAAAAGAATCTGACCATGACGAACTGTTTTTATTCGGTTTCTTTTACGGGGGCTGGCTGTTGGGTCCATTAATGTAGCGTTCAATTATCTTCCCCGCGGTAGTTGATGGGGAGCGAACTGTAAAATTATTAAGCATAGGAACAGATGTCTAAGGTCCAATTTACGCAAATAAATTCCCTGCATGGTTAAAGCTCGTTGTCGGTAGGACATATCGAATGGTCGACGTGAATGGTTTGATGGCGTTGTGTCTGTACACCTGCATCATTCTAGCTTTTGATTAAAAGGAACATTCGGAAGGATGTCATGATACTTCCCATGGTACTCCCATGATACTTCCTTATAACCATTGATTTACATGATATGCCAACCACTTCTTTTGTGAACGCATACCTTATGCAGTGCCATTGCTGTTTGTCAATAATGACAATCCTAATATTATTCTATATTTCGAGACCTGGAACGAATGTATGGTATTTCATGATTACATTGAAATCAAAATGTTTTGTACATGTCCTGTGTGAATATTTTAACTGACTTTTGGAGTTTCTGCAAATGAGATGCTCCGTTATTTACCTTGTACGTGTTAGTTATTTTTTCGTATTTCGGGAGACTGTGTTTCTCATTTTCATGAGGACCTCGTGTTTTGTAAATTGATCGTGTAAAGTAAAGTTAAATAAAATGAATTGAAAAAGTGTTTTCGTGAAATTCTTCTTAAAAAATTTAGTTTTATCCAGTTTTATTATACTTCTAAAGGAAATGCACAATTAAATGACACATTGGGTGAAACTGGACATAAAATACTTGTAATACAAATCACAACACTTAAATTTACAATTTTCAACTGAATACATGCGATCAGTCGAATTTGAGCTAAAAGCTAGCAAACTGTCTACAGATGTACTGTAGGTACAACCCACCAGACAGCAATCAAAATAAAAAAACAACTGATGATTTTTTAAAATTAAAAATCATTTTAAAGTAACTAAATCCTAGAGTCCTTAACGCTACAAGTACACAAAAAACAAACAATATCAGTCGTTGCAATGGCCCAGGTGGGTCTTTTTGGTCCAAAAGAGCTCCATGAAAACGGTCAACTTAGTCCACAAGAATCAGTCAACAGAGCAGGGTGATCGCCGTGCTACTGTGCCTCCGAACTTGATTGGCCTGTCAATGGAGTCATCACAGACGGTCGCGATGCTGCCTACAGCATCACTCGGGGGTCAGAGTCCGTAGCTGCACTCGCTAGAGGACGTGCAGCTTCTCGCAGCTCTTGGCCTTGGAGTCGCGGGCCAGAACCTTGTCCAGGAGGCTCTTCATCCTGAAGGACGCCGACGTCTTGGAGCCGCGGTAGATCTTGCGGGTCTGCACCTCGACGGCCTGCGGCCTCGAGCTCGTCCTGGACAGGACGTCCGTGGGCTCGAGGTGCGCCACGTCCGCCATCTTGCCCAGTGACTTCCGGCGGGAGAAGCTACGCTTGCGGAAGATGCTCCTGGACTTCTCGGGGTCCTTGAGCTTGAGTCGGATCTGGGTGAGTAGGCCGACGAGGAGCTCGTCCACGTTGTGGTTGATGGCCACCGACGTCTCGATGTACTTGCAGTCGTACTGCGTGGCGGCGGACTTGGCCTCCTCCGTGCTGACGGCGCGGCCCCGCACCAGGTCCGTCTTGTTGGCCACCAGGATGACGGCTTTGGTGCCCACCGTCTCCGACTGCCAGAGCCGCTCCAGTGCGTCGAGCGCCAGGCGGAAGCTGCCACGGTCGGTGGCGGCAAACACGACACAGAAGGCGTGGGGCTCCGACTCGTAGTCCGCCTGCAGATCAGAGGCGACATTAGCGCTGGCGAAACTACAGAGTCCTACAGCTAAAAACTGCAGCTCCGAAAGCAGTTTCATGGCAGTCGCGTTCGCTCCAGTTATCCAGCACTTTTCCCCCCAGTGGAACTGAAGTTTTCCGTTCTAAAACTAGTGTTCCTGTAGTTTCTCGACGTAGCTCACCGTAGAGATCCCATTCCCAAGCAGTTCTTTTCAGTGAAACACTTACCGTCACGTCCGAGTCGTGCTGCTCCAGGAAGGACAGTTCTGACTCCTCGCCGTCCAGGAGGACGTTGACGGAGCGCTCCCGGTCGTCCACCTCCGGGGAGGCGCTGTAGGCGTGCAGGAAGTCCGAGGTGCTGAACTGCTGCACGAGGGAGGACTTGCCGACGCCCTGCGAGCCCAGGATCACCACCCGGTAGACGTGCGGGTCGCTGGGGGGCACGCGGGAGTCCACTACCTTGGTGGGACTGCGCGACCGCTCGGCCGGGCTGCAATCATGGAAGGGGCGGTGAGAAACGGGAAGTGCAAAACGCTGAGGAAGTGCAACACATTGAGGAAGAAGAAAAAACTGGAAGTGAAACCGGTCGACTCACCTCGGGCAGCCGTTGCTGTCTGCACTGGACCGCCTGCTCTTGACCGAGTCGCCCCGGTTGACGACCCCCTTGCCGGTGATGGCGAAGTTCCTGAGCAGGTAGTACTCGTCCTGCTTGGCCTGCTCGTCCTCGTCGGAGGAGCTGGAGCCGAACACGTAGTAGCCGCGGCTGTGGGAGCGCGGCCGGGGCCGGGGGCGGCCGCGCCGGGGGCGCCCGCCGCCCCCCATGGAGCAGTCGGACGGGCTGCGCACCGGGGTACGCATGGAGCGAGCGCGCTGCACGGGCTGCGACGGCGCCTGGCAGGGCCCCGGGGACACGCTGCTGCTCCTGCGATCAGAAAAGGGTCGAAGGTTCAAATACCCTGTCCAGACAAAGAAAATTACCTCTAGCAGCGTTAACCGCGCACTCTCGCCGTCTCAGAGCGGCCTTTTCTCCAATGAGTTTCTCATCGGATGGCGTCTCCCTCTCTCTCTCTCTCTCTCTCTCCCTCCCTCCCCGCTCGCCAATTCAATTCTTCCTCGCTCCTCGTACATTCAAGATGTAGCGCCCGGCGCGCAGAGGGCGCTGGCAGCGTCGCTCATCAGGCTCCTAACCTAGTTTTTGTCCCGCCTCATGTCAGCCATGTTCGCTGGAAAATCGACTTTGCCGGCTCCATCAGTCGCGACCGAGAGGAGGGGAGAGGGGCAGGGGGGGGGGGGGGGCGGTATGGGCCGAACGATATTAATTCTCGTAACGATATGGGCGGCGTGCGAGCGCCATCAGGGTGTAACGAGTGTGTATCGGCTTTCATATTACATTTGCAAGCAGTGCTCTTCTCTGTTCCGGGCGGCCGGCCACAGAAAGAAAAATGAGTTTAGAAAAATGAAAGATTTCGGCGGCGCGGCGGCCCGCTGTGCGGGAACGTTGAAAGCCCGTGTCCCTGACAATCCGACCGGATCCGCGGCTGTGTGGGTGTGAGAGGGACGGGATGCCCCATCTGACTGCGCCCGTGCAAGAGAGATGACCGGCCGGCGACAGCGCACATCTCTCTCGCACCGCCGTAGTCGAATGGGGCGCTCTCTCTGTCGCACTTGCAGTGATGGTGTGCGGGCCGCATCGAACCGCAGCGCAGCCTGCAGTGCAGCTTCTGCAACGCAGCCTGCGCCCCCCGCTAACAGCTCGGTGATCAGCGCCGACCGCAGTGCAGTCCTGACAGCACCATCTCCTCTCTCTCTCTCTCTCTCTCTCTTCTCTCTCTCCCTCCATCCCTCGCTCATTTGTTTTCATACTTGTTTTCACTTGCAAAAAGAGGTGGAAACCCACCCTGGTTTCTGTGCACAGAAATGTCTAAAAGCTCCGCACATCTGGACAACTTATTTTTTTCTCCCAGAAAAAAAATTAAGGATTATTTTATCTTGGAAAAAAAAAGAATGGTTTCCGTAGACGTTCCGAAGTTTGAAACCCTTCACCCATCTAACTTTTCCAAAGGCAAAATAATAGGAGAGGGAGAACGAGCAATGAAAAAGTTGGCGTTCCGCACTTTGATGCGCGGAATCAGAGAGCAAACAGCAGCGCCAGAGATAATCGCGCTATCAGGAAGGGGCGAAAACTCGCGGAGTGTGGATTTCCACGGGCGCCGCTGAAGCAAAGGTCATTCCGAATTAGCGGCTCGTAATTCGTTGTGTGTTTACCGTGTACAGGAGCGCGAACCCTCGCCGCGTGGACGGCGGCGGGGCGGGCGCGGGCGGCGCGAACGAAGCGAGAGCAAGCGCTGTCTCTGTCTGGCCGACACCGACGCGACCCAGACGGCGGCTGGCCGGAGGTGCCTCGACCTTGGAGGCCGCCGCCGCGTGCTCTGGGCGTGCGCGGGGCGTGCGGGGGGCGTGCGCGGGGCGTGCGCGGGGCGTGCGCGGGGCGGGATCAGTATATCATACGGCGTATGGCGATGCATGATTGAAATTTTCGACACACCGATTTTTTTTTTGACAGTCGATTGTATTACTTTTATTTCACACTAAATCCTTGACGAAAAATTAAAATTTGATGGAAGGTTGAATAAGTAAAAGTATGGTGAATAATTGATTTTTTTTAAATTTTAAATCATGTTTTTGATGAAAGATTTAATTTTTTGAGGAAAGATTTGAGTTTTTGATGTAAGATCCAGCCTCCGCTTTTAAAGTCGCTTCGACCCCTTATATCCCCGCGGCCGCTTTTGCCTTGGTTACGGGTAGGAGCGGGCGCAGCGGCCAGCGAACAGAACGAGTCGGACGGAGGCGGGCCGCCCGGCCTGTGCCATGCCAGGTCCCGCCCTCTTCGTGCTCCTCTGTTTATTCCACTGCCATCTAAATGTGTTTGCTGTTCGAAGCCTGAGCAGGAGCAGCTCTGCCTCCCGGGGCCTCCTGGGCCGGGATGTCCGCGGTGCTGGCTCTCGGCAGTGCCAACATTTACATCCTAAAGCAATGCGAACCCGAACCACTCTTACCAACCCCCCGGGGCTCATCCACTTCCTTTTCTCCCGGCAGCAGCCCTCCCCTCCCGGCTTCGGAGCCCCGAACGAAAGCGTCATCAGAAACAATTTTTCTACGTTGGGCCGGGCGCCGCCGCCGCTGCTCCGAAAACTTTTGCCCCACTGCATTACAGATTCGAGACCCCAAGTAGACTTTAGAGGATTTTTTTAAAAAGTGGCAAGCCTGATCGAGCTACTTATTTTTCATCTAGTGTCTTTGTCCATGTTCCGTGGAAGCAGTGAGCATCTCTAGTCCAGCGGGTGTGTCCACACACGCCCACCAATAATGCCATAGAAGCCGATGCGTCACCCCAATTCTTCCCGATCCGCTGCGGGGCTCGGCGAGGGACGGAACTACGTATAAACTCGGCAGCGGCACCCCGCCCCGCCTGCCGAGGCCACCTCCCCGGGCTACGAGCGGGGCAGGAAGGAAAATAAAGCGAAATAAAGCGAATGACAAAAAAAAGGGGAAATAAATAAAAGGAAGGGGGACGAATTCCAGATTGCGGTGGTGTTCGATATAGCGGGGGCACAGCGTCCAGTATTGCTAAGCAACGAATGGCGAAGCGGACGGCAAAGGTCCGCACGCAGCCCGGCAACAACAACAACAACTGTCTCGCCGCTTGGGGAGGGGAAGAGGGAGTCGAGGAGGGGGGAGGTGAGGAGGAGGATTTTGGCATAGAGGGGCTCTGTACGAGTGGCGCCAGTGAGATAGCATCACTCCATGGCCCCTGCCAAGACCGACGCGTGTTGTCAGACGCTCGTGCGGCGTTGCCCGTTTTGACGTTGACGATGATTTTTTTTTGAGTTCTTTCTCTCTTTCTCTCATTTTTTTCTCTTTTTTCACCGCCTGCCAGGAGGAAAACGCCCTCGCGCTCGCTACCGGTCCAAAACTGCAGGACGAATGGCGTTGTAAAAACAGACGAGCATCGTTGTCGCGCCCTGCGATGAGCCCATCCCTCTCTCTCTCCCCAGCACACACACACACACACACACATACGCAGAGAGCTATTCCGGGCCGCTCCGAGATTCTGTGCCCTAGCCTCCTATCTCTCTCTCTCTCTCTCTCTCTCTCTCTCTCTCTCTCTCTCTCTCTCTCTCTCCCTCCCTCCCTCTCCCTGACTGGCCCATCTGTCTCTCTCTGGCAAAATGATTGCCACAACAACGTTCACCATGTGTGGTCCGCATCAGCACCATCAGTCAGGCGCTCCAAAGGGGGCAGGGGTGGGACGAGGAGGGGGGGGGGTAGCAGGTGCGTGATTAGAGCGAGAGGAAGCCATCATCAGCCGCGAGTCGTCTGTTTCCGCGAGAAAGAGAGAGATAAAAAAAGAAGCTATCGGACGGGAAAACCCGGCTAGAGTCTGACAGAGACGGCTGGTTCTCCTTCTCTCTCTCTCTCTCTCTCTCTCTCTCTCTGACACGACCGGCGGGAAGGGGATTGTACCGAAGTCACACTAACAGCCACAGGTTTGTCGAGTGGGAAGAGCGCGGCAAGGGGGCGAAACTTTTGCCGGAGACTCCGGCGGTAAAGGATACTAGTGCCCCGATCTCGGTAGTGCAGCAGCCCACTCTCTCTCTCTCTCTCTCTCTCTCTCTCTCTCTCTCTCTCTCTCTCTAGTCTGTGGCTCTTCCCTATCCCTCTCTGTCTCTCGGTCTCCTCCCTCTCCCTCTCTCTCTACTCTCTCTCTCTCTCTCTCTCTCTCTCTCTCTCGTGACATCGTCCCTAACGAGGAGATGCGCCACCGCGCCTGATTACGATAGACGAACGCTGCCGGTCCGAACTTTCTAGCGGTCGCGCGGTTAGAGGATAGAAGGAGAGCTGTGCGGAGGGAGGAGGAGAGAACTGGGGAGGAAGGGAGAGAGATAGCCTGAAAGGGTGAGAGAGAGAGAGAGAGAGAGAGAGAGAGAGAGAGAGAGAGACCAGCACCACCAAGTCCATGACGGCGCCGCCAACCTTCGCCCTCCGCTGCGTTAAAACAATTAATGTTTCCGTGAGCGCGCTGCGGGCAGGTGCAGAGTCACGGTCGTGGCGCTCTCTCTATCCCTCTCCCTTTGTAGGTCCCTCTCTTTCTTTCCTTCTCTCTCTCTCTCTCTCTCTCTCTCTCTCTCTCTCTCTCTCTTCTGTGTGTTTTGCTTACGCGTCGTCCGCTGTTTTGTTTCCCACCTTCTAAACTCGTCATCCTTTTTCTCCCACGCCGCATTAGCTGTGCATCTCTGTCTCCTTTACGCATTACCTCGTCCCTTTGTCTCTCTCGCACAGAGACACGCGTGTCGGTGCTCTCTCTCTCTCTCTCTCGCTTTCACAGAAAGCGTCATCCCCGCTCTCCGTCGCTCCCCCCGCCCTCCCCATTCTCCGAGGCCCTTTACCTTCAGACTGCCCCTCCCTCACCGACAAGGCCGTCTGGCAGGTCCGTGCCAACGTATCGGCCAGTGCGAGCCGCGCGCTGTGTGTAGCTCGCCAGGTGTAGGCCAGGTGTGCGAGGTACACTAGGCGAGCGCCAGGTGTAGTACACTAGGTTGGGTGACACCGGGCGGACACGGGGAGTCCATAGTACACCCGGAATCCGTAGTACAACGAGGTGTCCATGCGGTGTCCATGCTGTGTCCATGTCGGCCCACCCACCAGGTGTCCACCAGGTGTCCACCAGGTGACCGCCAAATGGCACTCGCTGGCCTTTGCGGGTCCGCGAGTAAACACTCGTCGACCGCTTTTCACATTTCTCGCGTTAATTTTTCTCCGTTCCTTTCGCGCCGAGGGCCGCTTAACGCGCTCCGCAAACATGATGGCTGGCCCGGCGGACACCAAAGCCCGCGCGGACCCGAAACTCATTTGCAAACGCAGCGAGGTCACCCGAGGTCGCGAGGTCATCGAATGGTCACCTGAGCCATGCGCAGTGACACGTCACTCGTGGACGACCATCTCTCCGTCTCTTTTCTGTCAACACCCATTTCCTCCGCCTCTCTCTCTCTCTCTCTCCCCTCCCTCTTGCTCTATCTCTCCTTCATCACAATCTTTCCCTATCCCCTCCCTCTTGCCCTCTCTCTCTCTCTCTCTCTCTCTCTCTCTCTCTCTCTCGCTCTCTCACCCTCTCTGTCTCTCTCTCCCTGCTGTCACTGTTGTCCTCAGCGCGGGGTGGCGCGGCAGCCGCGCGCACCCGCGTCGCTAGAGTGCCGAGTGACGGGCCAACCTAACGTGCTCTTGTCTCCGTCCCTTCTCTCTCTCTCTCTCTCTCTCTCTCTCTCTCTCCATCACTCCTGCTCTTCCCCGAGACGCGCAGAGTCACACGGAAGTATCTATTCGGCGGAAAAAGGAAAGCGGAATCCGCGCGCGGAAGTGCGGCCGGAAGACCTCCAAAACGCGCGGGAAATATTTTCGTTATTGTTTTATTTTGAACGCGCCGCGAATGTTGTACAATATATGAGCGCGCGTGTGACATTCAAGTTGTGAACTTTGCCTCGAATTATTTCCTGCAGTTCCGGCTCGAGCACCCCGGGGGAGCGCAGCGCAGGGAGTGCCGCGCCACGCCACGCCACATAGCCTCCCCTGCCTCTCCATCGTCGCGCGACCTGTCACCTTGGGAACGAAGGCAACTATACGGCACCTTGCCTCCCCTGTGTCGCACATCCTGCCCGCGTCTCACTGTCTCACTCGCTCCCGTGCACAAGCCGGCACCAGCTCCCGCGCCCGTCTCGCTCGCACCTTGTGCCGCACCTGTGCCACCAGGGGAGGGGGGGGGGGGGGTCGCAGCCATATGCCGCCGTTCGCAAACTTCCGCGAAACGTTTGCGAAATATGAACGAATAATACTTCAAGGGCTGCAATGGCTCTTTTTTTGGAAAAAAAAATGTAGCCACTACCCGCGTGTGCCAGGAGCCCTTGTTCCACATGCACGCGCCCCGTGCGGCCCTCCTGTCCCGAAGGCTTCCTCGCCACTTTACAAACGCCGCCCCCATAAATAGAAGGCGCTGCTTAATTTCCCATCCCGCGCCAGTTTTATGATCCAATCAGGACGCGCTCTCATTGGCTGCGGCGGCGCCGGCGGCGGACCAATGACAGCCTCGGAATGAATATTCAATTTGCACCGCCTTTAATTATTTTTCCGGGCCGCCGCGCGCGCGCTGCTGTCGCCACCGCCTTTCTTTTATTCCCAATTTCAAAAGTTTCGCACTTGGCGCGCTTTCCTCTCCCCCCCCCCCCTCCTTCCCCTGATCGAGGTGAAACAAAAGAAGGTCGCCGGCGGGGCTGGCAGGGCTGCGCTGCTGCGGCACCGGGAGCCCGCCGCCACGCCCCTCAAACTTTCAAGGTTCAGTAAATTTTCGACGCGAGAAGTTTACAACCGGCTAGGACACCATCAACCAAACCGCGCCCGCGGCCCCCGGCGGAAGCATGTTAAAGCGGAGACGTCCGGGTGAAGAGGGAGCAGAGAGAGAGAGAGAGAGAGAAGGGAACGTCGCTTAGCGTAATTAAATTTGTGAGTTGACTGTCGCATGTTCTTTTATTTATATATTTTTTATTTTTAAAATTTGATTTTCCTCTTTGTCCCCCTCTCTTTTCTCTTTCTCTCTCTCTCACGCACACGAGGACACCGCCATAACGTTGCATTATCGCAGACACCTCTCCCCTCACGTCCGAGTCCTCTCCCGTAATCCGCTAGTTATAGCGACGCTGTCTATTTACAAAGGGAGCCTCTGCGGGCTCCACGACTCTCTCTCTCTCTCTCTCTCTCTCTCTCTCTCTCTCTCTCTCTCTCTCTCTCTCTCTCTCTCTCTCTCTCTCTCTCTCTCTCTCTCTCTCTCTCTCTCTCTCTCTAACCGTAACCCTCCCGTTTCTCCCTCTCCCACGTCCCCTTTCTCTGTTGCTCTCACCCTGCATCCTAGTACATCTCTCTCGCTCCCCGTCCCTCGCACGTCCTCGGAAGAGGTTCGGGGAGGGATTTACCGGTCAACCAACCGGGCAGCCGCTCAGCGCTGCAGCCGCCAAGAGAATTTCAGCGTCGATTCCGATTTAAAGCTTTGTTTCGTTTACGTTTCCGAAATCAGCTTCGATTTTCAATTTAATTCTTAAATTCAGCTGCTTTCAATTTCAACCTTCAGCACCAACTGTCAATTCCAGCTTTCAATTTCGACATTTAATTTCAACTGAATTCTTTCAATTCCAATTCTTCATTTGTATCTGAGCGTAGCAGGGTGTGCGGGGTCGGTCCACGCGGGCGGCATGACCGCCGTGCCGTCTGAGTGTGCGGCCACAGAAATACTGGGTGATATCATCTGGCATGATGGAGGGAGCCGGGGGGCCTCCGCCGCCCCGCCGCAGCCCGGGGGCCCCGCGGGGGGAGCTACGGCGGTCTGTGGCGACGACCGTTGGCACCGCCGCCATCCACCGCGACCACCTGAGTCTGCGAACCGTGACGCGGGAGAGAGAGAGAGAGAGAGAGAGAGAGAGAGAGAGAGAGAGAGAGAGAGCAGATCCTCATGCACCTCGTATAGCAGCGCACGAACACTCGCAGCATATGGGCGGCCCCGAATACGGCAAAAGCAAAAGCGAGAGAGATAGAGAGGGGACAGAGAAAAACAATCGTTTTTCAATTCGCATTTTCCCGCCATGCATAAGGGCCATATGTGCTGCAGCGTGGGGCTTGCACCTAACTGTGAATAGTCATTACGAGCGGTGTCGCACACTCACAGCGTGCGTGTGTGTGTGTGTGTGTGTGCGTGTGTCGGCACAAAGTATAGCGAATGTATTCAAGGCAAAGAGGTTGCAAATAACGCGCAGGCGGCTAAATTTAGCCGGCGCCGCTGCAACCGGTGCGTGACCCCTGCAGCTGCATGTGTGTGTGTGTGTGACGGGAACTGCACTGTACTGCCGTGTACAGCGGACCCCCGCGCGGCCCCCCGCTGCCGCGCCCCCCGCGGCGCCGCTTGCTCGCTGCTGCTGCCGCTGGATCCCTTTGAACCCGCGGCCAGGCCCGGCCTCTGCGCGCGTACACATTCTGCGCCAAAACTCTGCGTGAAGCCAGTCCCGTACGCCAGTCTCATACCAGTCTCACATCAGTCTCACATCTCGGGGCCGTGCTCGCAGCCGCCGCCGCCGCCGCCCCGGAAATGCGTGTAACCCGACGGGCCAGGGCTGCCGCCGGGCGTACGTGCTTTCGACAGGTGTGGCAGCTGGGAGAGGGCCCGGCGGCGCAGGTGTGTGTGTGTGTGTGTGTGTGTGTGTGTACAGGAGGCGGCCAGGCTGCCCCGCCACCGAATTCAGTGTAGCGGCCTATTTCACGCATGGTTGGGGTCAACGGTGCTGCATTCAATATGTAACTGCAATGCTGTTCGTGTCGGACCGATCCACCACCACCACCACCACCACCACACCGCGTTTAAGTGTCACAATACGTGACGCGAATTCACACCACTAATCGCGTTCAATCGCGACACTTTCAATTAAATTTTCGCCCCCCGAAAAATCGGATATTTTCAGGATTTATTTTTAAAAAATTTTCGAGATTAGTTTCAATTGGGTTTGAATTGCGGAATGCTTCGTCCCATCGTCAGCTCACCGCATCTTGTCGCCGCCGGCGTGCAGCTGGTTGAGGGTGACCGCGTTGACCACGTCCAGGAACTGCTTCATCGTGGAGGGCACTGATATCCGCGGGGGGTCACCGGGGGTCACCGGGGGTCACCGGGGGTCACGTCACCGCGAAGGAACCACCACCACCACCACACCAAAAAGTCACCGCAACTGTCTGTCACCACCAGCACCAGCAGATCACAACCCTCGATCGCTCTGTCTCTCTCACACACAGACACGCACTGAGATGGGAGGACGCACTGGGCTTCTCTCCGTCTGCGAGCAGACTGGCGGTCTACGCCACGCGGCCGCGCTTAAATAGCCGCGCCTGCAGTCGCCGCCGCGCCCCGCCGCCCGCGTCCCTTTCCCTCTCAGAGCGTGACGTCTTGGGAGTGACGTATTCAGAGCACATGTGTGTTGGCCACAACCCCGCCTCCCTGCCGGGCCGCCCCCGGCACATACGGGTCCCGGGGGCCGGCCGGCCGTCCCCCCTCACCGCCCCCTGCCGGACTTGGCACGGCGCCGCTCAGAATAGACGGCACTGGTGTGATCTGGCGGGAGTCCCCCCGCCTCCCCCTCCGGCCGTGGGCCCCACGCGGCTGCACCAACGTCGGCCCCGCCGCCCTGTAGGCCCGTGGGCCCTTGGGGTCCTCGGAGGGCCCGACGTATTTAGGGCCCTGAAGGTCCACGGTGGGAGAGGACGCGTATTTCTGGTGCCAGCGGCGGCGCGCGGCGCGCGCCTCACCCGCCCGCCGACAGAAGGCCCCCGCCGGTTCTGGGTTCGAGCACCGCGCCGTCGTGCTGCGCGGGTTTCGAGTACCGCGGGTTCGAATACTGGGTGGGAGGCTTCCCCTTCCGGGAGGGTCCCCGCCCCGCGCCTGTGGGCCCCGTCCCTTCCGCCTCGCTTCCGGCACCCGATCCGGGCTCTGGGACCCTTCCATTAGTCCACAGCCTGGAATACCCGGACTCTGGGCGGCCCGCGAGGTGGACGCCACCCGAGCGCACCGGAGCGCGGCGTGTTGCCTACCCTCCAGTCGGCGGGCGCTCCGGGAACACGCGGCCGCCCCAGAGGGAAGTGCGACAGAGACAGACGGATGCATCGGTGTCGGGCGCGCGGCCCGCTTCCAGTCTTCCGCGCGCCGCTCAGTCTATTTTCAAACCGGTTTGACAAATGCTCGGGACCTCAAAAGAGAGTGCAAACACAACGCTCTGTCTCTCTTTCTCTGTCTCTCGGTCTGTCTCTCTCTCTGTCGCTCTTCCCCGGTCACACATCATTTGGGAGCGTGGCGCGGCGCTCGGCGCTGGGAGATACATCACATTCTCATAGTCGTCGTCGTGCAGAGGGACCGACGATAGCGCTATGGCGGAGGGAGAGAGACAGAGAGTGGGGGAGGGGGGAGTGGGAGAGAGAGAGTGGATGTGGGACTGAAGGAGAGAAAGAGAGAGAGATATGGGAGAGTGAGAGAGAGGGAGAGAGCGACCTTTTCACAGGAGCCCAAACAGCCCTCGGCGACAAAGCCGGCAACACCGCCGCCGTCACGTGCTTGACGGACGGCCCCTCGGCGTCCCGGCCCCCCCCGCAGCGCTACCGGACCGCGGTGTTGATGCGCTGCTGACCGTCTCGATACGCCCCAACAGATAATGCCATGGATACTCCCGTAACGAACGGAGAAGGGGGCGGGGATGGGAGGGGGGGGGGGGGTTGGACTGCCGCCACGGCGGATCAGTGGGAAAGATACACACCCCAAAACACGTCGCCGGCCGCCTCGCCTCTCTGATCCCCCACCCCCCCTCCATCCACCCCTCCGCGGCTCGCGCGGCGCCGCGGCGTCTGCTAGCGTCGTCTGCTGCCACGAACCAAGCCGTTTGTGTTTGTTGTTGTTGCCGCCTTTGTCTTATATCGCAAAGCCATATTATTAATAAATACGGGCACTTTTTTTTTGTTTTTGTCCACGGTGTCGTCTGCTGCCGCGCGTGTCGTCTGCCTCGGCGTCGTCTGCTAGCGGTGCAACGCCCCTGTTTCCTGCCGGGATGCACCGGGCGGCCGCCGCCGCCGCTGCTAAAGGCGTTCCCCTGATTGCTGCCGACATTTGCGTTCGCGTTGGACTGCGTCGCGGGACGCTTCGGCAACGCCCATGACAGCGCGCTGACTCTCTCTCTCTCTCTCTCTCTCTCTCTCTCTCTCTCGCCAACCCTTCCATGGCACGCCAACGAGTGCGACAGAGGCGGAGAGCTCGGCACCAGCCCCCCCCCCCTGGCGTGCCCCCGGCGGGCCCTCCTTGGCGGAGCAGACGAATTAACTGCACGCTTACGTCTGTACGTTGCCCCCGCTGCGGGCTGCAAAGCCTGACGCGCCGCTCTCGGTGCGGACATGGACTTGGCGCCGAGGAACCGCCAGCACCACCGCGCCACGGAAAAGTCCTCCGGTAACGACAAACGGCGGAAAATGTGTGTCCGTATGGAATACGTTCCGTATGCCAGCAGAAAACAAACAACAACAACAAAAAAAAACACAACAGCAAAAGTGTCTGGTAAATAACGTGGGTGGCGCAGCGTGAGAGAGAATGGCCGCCGCTCGCTTTCCCTGTCCCGCGTCTCTCTTCCTCCGAACAGCGGAGGGGCGTTCGTGACGTCACGGGTGGAGCTACAGGGAACTGTTTTCTGGGCCGCGCCTCACTGGAAGTGGCGGCGGCGGCGGCGGCGGCGGCGGCGGCGGCGGCGGCGGCGGCGGCGGCGGCAACGGGGTGATGAAGGCATGCCGCCGCTGCGTAAGTCTCGCTGATGGATCCCGCTCGCCGACCGCCTCCTCTCATCGTGCGCTGTCCTTGTTTACCGAGGGCGCTGCTCCGCACACGTGTGTGCGAGCGAGGGAGAGAGAGACAGTAAGACAGACGAAGAGAGAGAGAGAGAGAGAGAGAGAGAGAGGAGAGAGAGGGAAGCCCGCTGTTGTATAGTGGTGACGGCTTCTCTCCACTACTTTCGCTAAGGAGAGAGCAGGGTGAGGCGTCAGAAGCTCATTGCACCCACACCCCACACCCCTCCCCCACTTTTCTCCTCTCCTACAAACACACACACACACACACGCACAAACTACATAATTCACACGCGAGGGCCAGTCTGTAATTTTTTTAATGTGACTCATATAATACATGACAATGTTCAAAGCATAGAATTAGTCCCGCTGGTTGTGTGATGCAATTTGTGGGGCATCCCCAAGGAGCGCGGTAACTTTACATGATCTAACACGTGCGTCTCTCTCTCTCTCTCTCTCACACACCCACTCGCAAGGCCATACCTCCCCCTCCCCCTCCCTTGTCCTCTTCACGCCAGAAACCAGAATGACGCCAAACTGCACAGGTTCCGGAGAAAGCGTTGCTCGCGCAGAGGCGCAAGGTGGGAGGTAAACAAGGCCGACATATGCGGGTGTACACACATGCACACACACATGCACACACACACATGCACACACACACACACACGGCGTGACCTTGCTCCGCATAGAGGGCGTCTGCCTGTATTTTTCAGCGCACGCACCTCGTTACCGCCAAAGCAGTACGTAAACCCTGCTGCTGGGTTCCGTTCGGTTTTGCGCTGCGCGAGAGGTTCCGTGAGAGGGAGGGAGAGAGGCAGAGAAAGGGGGGGGGGGAGAGTGAGGGAGGGGAAGAGAGAGTGAGGGAGGGGGAAAGAGAGAGGGGGGGGGGGGAGAGAGAGAGAGAGGCGCTGCGCCATGTGACGGTCCAGGCGGCTACCCCATTTGACTGAAGGTGTCCCTGCCCCATTTGACTGATGGTCATTAATGCGGCCGGGACGAAAATAATATTCTTTTCGCCGTTGGAAAGTGACTCGCTAAATAACGACACGCAGCGCTTTGCCCGCTGTGATTGATCATCTGCCACTGGCAATCAAGAACAGTTTTTCTCTTCTCTTTTTTTTTTCTTTCTCCCAATTTTTTTCTTGGTGTTAGCAGGTCACGAACCCCCCGCCACCGCATCGGCTCTAGAGTTTTACATTCGCTAGATTGGTAGCTGCGGTATTGTAAAAAATGTATTGTGCCACTTTCGGTAACAAAGAAGCAGCAAAGGATGGAGTTAAAATAAGATTTGGTTCGGTGGCGGTCAGTTGGTCAGCCTGCTCGGGTTCTAGCACGGCGCTTCACCTAGACGGCCTCGTTGCACTGACAACGTATGACGGACCGACCTCAATACGGCGGCAGGCCTCTGGTGCTGGCAGGGGCACAAAGGCCTCAACCTGACCTACATCCCCCGGGGCAAAAGAGAGGGAAAAAACGAGCGAGAGAGAGAGGAGCGTATTGGCATTCGAATGACTTGTTGGTGTCTGTCACGTGAACATGCCGCTGTCCCTGTCCTGCCCTAAGACCCCTGCGGGGTCCCAGGGTCCCCGAGGGCTCGCAACCAGTTGCCATGCTACAGTCTCATACAAACGATGCGAAAAAAAATAATAAAAAACCTTCAAATTCAGAGCTTTTTTTAGAATGATTGGTGACAAAGATAATAGTGAAAGGTATTTGCTGACAGTCTACGAAAAATCTTACAACAAAATAAACTCAGTCGCAATAAATCTCTGAAAACTAATATGCCAAGTGTAGACAATGATTCGCATCCGTGTCGACCTTAGAATTTGAGATAACCGCCAATAATTATGTGTAAGAATCATGGGCGCATGAAGACGTAATTATTTGCTGAATTGCGCACACTAATTTAGCGTGCATCGACGTTGTTTTCATCTTAGCCGTCGCTTTTCCACGCCGTTTTTGTTGTTGTTGTGGCCCCGGCGAGAGAAATGGGACAAAAACAAGGGCCTCTGTTTTGACGCAGCCGCGGCGCGGGTCTCGGAAATCACGAAGGTGATATTCCCGTCGCTCTTTCTCCGTTCCCCGCGTCATCTTCGTCCCTCACCTCGTCAACGTCTCATGAGAGCCGGCCCCGCGCCACCACTTGGCAGGCCGAGGCGCGTCGTCTGCTAGCGTCGTCTGCTAGCGTCGTCTGCTAGAGCTGCTTGCCGCCCTCCGGGACCAGGACCGTAACCCGCACGTGTGTGCTCGTGCTGAGCTGGGCCACACGGTCTGCCCGAGTGCGAGGGAGTGCGACAGAGATGCCCCGTCGCCCCCCCCCCCCCCCAACCTTCGGGCATCTCTCTTGCACTGCCGCAGTCAAATGGGGCGCGTCTCTCTCGCACTGACTGCGACGTCTCGCGGTGACTGTCTCATTCCGCTGACACGGCGCGGCCCCGTAACCTGAAAAATACGCTCCTCGGAGACGGAGACGGAGCGAGACTGTCGTGTTGGCGTGCTCCAGGCACGCCGCCTCCCCCGAAGGTCGCCCCATTACTTCCGAAACTACACTTCATAATTAAAACGACACACATTTTTTTAAGCACATCTGAATTTCTTTATTATCATCAATTTTTTCTGTTTTTTTTACCAACCCGACATCTTTAAAATCGCTGACGTGGAGAGAACGTTGACGATCGTGAAACACATACGCTGAGTTGTTTTTTGGTGTGTGTTTTTGGTGACGAGTAATCCGTTCTAACGACGCGCTCTTTCAATCACGAGTAATCAGGGGACTCTGCGAAGAGTGGAGGGGGGGGGGGGAAGCTTCCGATCAGATGCCGGTACGTGAGCCCCTGACTTATAGCGCCGTAAAGTGGGGCTCGGTGAAGCCGCCTTCACGCTGTACTCTCTCTCGCTCTCCGCCTCTCTCTCGCTCTCTCTCTCTCTCTCTCTCTCTCTCTCTCTCGCTCTCAGTATATACAGTACAGCCCGGTGATTACGAGCCTGCCCGACAGACCCGGCCGGTCCCGCCGCGCTCGCCGTTGTCTTTGAAACTCAACTCCACCGTCCGCCTTCCCCGCGTCGCCCGCAAGCACGCCGCAGGCTCTCGCGTGCGGCGAATGTGGACCGTGAACGTGGAGTAGTGCGGGAACCGGAATGTGAACGTGTGCACAGAAGGCGGTGCAGGCCCCTCCTCGGCCGCCGCCGCCGCCTTGGTTGGCCCTCTAATCCAGTTTCGCGAGGAGAGCCGCATCATAAATGAGGACGATTTGAGAACGCCTCTCTACGCCTCTCTACCCCTCCCCGCGCCTCTCTACCTGTTGGCCAGCCGGCGCTGCCCGGGCTGCCCGGGGGTCTGTCATGGCCGCCATCACGCGACAGCCGTTACTCGGGAAGCCGGCTACTGCGAGCGACTGCAGGGAGGGGGGGGGGGGGGGGGAAGGAGGCCCCTCACGGCAGACTCCGCCGCCCAGTCTTCTGGGCTGGACGTTCCACGACTCCCCCCCGGCGGAGACACTCTTAAACTCCTTTCGTTTTATTTTGCAAAACACTTTGAGCATTCACTGGACACTTAGGGGAGGCGGAGGAGGGGGTGGGGGTGTCCTTAATGCAAAGGATATTTAGTGCCGACCCCCCCGGCCCCGATAGGCAGGCAAGATAACAGTTATTCCCCCCCCCCCCCCCAAATCCCGCCCCTGATGACGTCATTTTAATGTTCAGCTGCTGGAACTCGGCCCTCTATCTTCCTCGCTCGCTCTCGCTATCTTTCTCCCTCGAACCGCACACTGCACGGTCGGCGTCCACTGAAAGGTACAGAGCAGGGGAGAGAGAGACAGTGAGAGAGAGAGAGAGAGAGAAATGGAAACTCGCAGGTGATTGCGGACCGGCTCGATTTATGAGAGCGATATGAATAATGCGACGCTCCCCCGGAAATTTAATAATAAGTCCAGCAGGCCGCGTCGGCAACACTTTTTCTCCCTTTCCACCGCCGTTGCGTCACGGGAGACCCGCTCAGTGAGATCCTACTGAGACTGCAGTGAGACTGCAGTGAGACTGCAGTGAGACTGCAGGGAGACTGCAGTGAGACTGAAGTGAGACTGCAGGGAGACTGCAATAAAGCCTGCACCGATCCAAGCGAGCATGAGAAGCATCAGCATCCCATCCAGACAGCCTTTATTGGCTTCGAACAAAATGCGAGCAACAACAGGGCGAGGGAGAGAGGGGGGAGAGAGAGACAAAGAGAGAGAGAGAGAGAGAGAGAGAGAGAGGGGGGGCGAGTCTAAAGATTATTATTGTGTGGGTCAGGCGTCAACAGGCCCCACATGCACTCGCGTAGTGTACCTGCCAATCAGCCCCACCCCACTTTCTCTCTATCTCCCTCTTCTGCCCCCCCCCCCTCTCTCTCTCTCTCTCTCTCTCTTGCTCAGCAGAATGAAAGGAGATACCCCACCGCCTCTGCTCGGACCATCAGCACCGTTCTCACCTCGGACTGTACTATACTCTCTCGATATATCAGTTAAAATCCTCTTACGTTCTACAGTACGCTATTGTTTTAAAAGAACCTTCAGAATCGTATAAAACTACTTTAAAATATCAAAAATAAAAGTTTGTGTTTTTTTTTATTTCTTTTGTTGGTATCCTCACGGTTTTCACTTTTTTTAAGACCTGTCCCAATATTTTTTATCGGGGCAGTCGAGTGCTGGTCTGCGCAATGGGGTCACAGGGAAGGGGGAAGGGGGGGGGGGGGGAAGCGTAGACATACGTCCAGGGTGGTGGTCAGGGGGGGGGGGCACCTGCCCATATGTGTGTGAGGGAGAGAGAGAGAGAGAGAGAAGGCATACGTATCGCCGAGCCAAATGCTTGTCAGCAAAGAGTCTTCGAGTCCTCTCGTCAACGCCAAGTAAAACAGTGTCACTCGAATTTGCTCCACTTTCAGGCCGCGGGTGTGTGAACGTACGCTTGCTGCTGCTGCCCGCTTTGACAACCGTGACTCTCTCTCTCTCCCTCTGTCTCTCCCTGTCTCTCTCACTTCGTCTGTCGGTCTCGCTCCCTCACCCGCGGTCGTTGGCTTGCAGACGCCTGCAGGCCAGCCCGTTGTGATGGGGTGCATCTTCTCTTCCCGTTTGCTGTGCGTGTCTGTCGGCGCTGCCGCCTCTTCCTCTCTCTGTCTCCCTCCGTCCCGCTCCGTCTTCCTCTCTCTGTCTCTCTCTCAGCCCCCCCCCCCCCCCCACCCGATCCGTCTTCACGCCGTTATTATTTCTTATTTAGCTGCACTCTCGGGGACGGCAAGGAGGCGCTATTTTGACGCGTGGCTGTCGCGTGAGAGAGAGAGAGAGAGAGAGAGAGAGAGAGTCCGATGTGTGTCACTAATAGATAGAGGGGAATGTAGTCGATTCGAATCAATTTGCATCAATAGGTTGTTTATTTCTTGTTTTTTTTTTCCTATAAGACTTTGTACATTTGGTTTGTGCGACGGCACCCCACGCAGAGGAGAGCGAAGAGCGCGTGTCAGGGTCAGTGGCAGCTTGGCTGCGAGTGCGAGAGAGACGTCCCCAATTCTGACTACGGGAGTGCGAGAGAGAGAGAGATGTCGAGCATCTCTCTCGCACTTACAGCACTCGAATGAGGCGCCCCTTCGTCTCTGTCTCTCTCGCACTCCGTGGGACCGCCGCGCACTGGTCAGGCGGTGGGTCGCTCCAACCGAGACATCGTCCTGTCTCTTTCTGACGCGAGGGAGAGCGCGGCAGAGCGACAAGGACAGCGGGCATTGTGCGACCGGGGCAGTCCGCCGGCAGTCGGCACGGCGCCTTACAGGATGAACGGACAACTTTGCCAATTAGACAGCAGTTGATACGCCCGCGAAGGGTCGGTGCTGTTGGGAGTCTCCTCTCTCTCTCTCTCTCTCTCTCTCTCTCTCTCTCTACCTCTCTCTCTCTCTCTCTGACTCTCTATCTATCTATCTATCTATCTCTCTCTAGAGATCACTCCCCATCTCCGCTGCTCTCTAACAGTCGCCGCTGCGCCACGCAAACATCCCCAAACAGGAGGGCCGCGGGGCTGCGCGGCCAACTGTTGCCGGTCGCGACTAACTGTTTCGTTTCAAGTATGGTCGGTGAAGCACCATAATTTCGTTTGGGGACATAATTTTTAAAAATCAATCGACTAAATAGTTAGGACTGATTTTTTATTAAAATTTATTTTTCTGAGGTGTACCTGTGCGTCCTCTCGTCCTCGGGTCCTCGGCAGCCATTCCACTACAGCCTCCAACAGCGGTGGACCGAGGACGAGCGAGAAGCACGCCGGGGGCCCTCCCCTCCCATCCCTCACGCACTCTCCCATCTCTCTCCCTCCCTCCCTCTCTCCCTCCCTCTCTTTCTCCTCTTTTGCTCCTCCTCCCGCGTGGCCTTTTAGAGTGAATCGCTGCCTAGCTGTCGTTAGTTTCGCCATTGCGCTGATGGAGGGAACGTTGCGGGACCCGGTGGAACCGGAATCCTAGTGGAACCAAGTGGAACCTTAGCGTGGAACCCTCCCTGCCCCCCCCCCCCCCCCCCCCCCCGGAGGCCCCCCGGCCTTGGGGAGCTCTCTCCCACTCAGCGGGGCCCTCGGCTGCGTGCCCCCACAGACAATGTCATGTTCCATTCTCGTACCGCCCCCCCCCCCCTCCTCTCATCCCCTTTTCCCGCCCCTAACCAGGTGATGCTGCAGCGGCGTCAATCACAACGCCGCGGCCCCCACTTACCCAACGTGAAAGCCGACGCACTGCTCGAAAGGATGAAAAACTAGAAATGACGCCACGGCACACATCGACACAGCATGTAACGCCACGGCACACAACAAGGGGAACCTTCTTTCTTTCTTTCTTTTTTTTTTTTTTTTTTTGAAAGACCGAGGGAAACGGTTTTAATCTTTATCTGCGCGTGGGATAGCAGGAGGCGCCTGCGAACCGGAGGGTAGGCAACGCGGCGAACGTGGCTGCGCTGCGGGACGCTGCGATTGCCTACCTCCCAGGCGGCTCCCGAGCTCCGGGCTCGGGCCGAGAAGACGTTCTCGTCAGCGACAAAGTGCATTCCTCGTTCTCTCTCTCTGTCTCCCTTTCTCTCTCCCTCTCCCTCTCTCGCTCTCTGTCGCTCACCGCCCTCTGTCCGCGGTCAATGCCACCTTCGGTATTCACATAAACCGGGCTTCAGGGGTTCAGGGGGTGATGCGCAGTCTTGCACACCTCCTCTCCCTCCCTTCTCTCTCATTCTCTCTCTCTCTCTCTCTCTCTCTCTCTCACTCTCTGTCATGGTCTATCTCTCTCCCTCTACATTCCTCTCTGCCCTCCTCCCCTCTCTCTTTCTTTCTTTCGGGTGCACTGCGCTCTATAGAGTGACAAAACAAACTGACACTTCCATAATGATGATGTATGACGTGCCGAAGAGGCTGGCGACGCCTGTATACTGCCGTCTCTGTCGCACTCTCACAACGCGCGGAAAGTAGGAAAGAGAGACAGAGACACGGGAGGGTCGAGGTGGAGAGAGCGAACAATACAGAGAGAGCGAGAGAGTGAGAGGTGAGATGGAGAGGGAAGGGAGAACGAGAGTGAAAAGCCGCACGGATTTTGGGACCGAGAGAGAAAGAGGAAAAGCAAATCCGCGCGGATTTTGGGAGAGAGAGAGAGAGAGAGAGAGAGAGAGAGAGAGAGGGAGAGAGACGGCCGCATGGAGCCACGGGGGGGTGTCGCCGTTCGCTGTTTACTGGCTTGCGATCAACGTAAACACCAGAGACGCGGTGCCATGTGGGCCTTTTACCCTCCCCTCCCCCGGTGCCCGGCCGTCAGGCATGCGGTGTGCACACCGCCCGGGATAGAGACCGCTGGTAGTTCCGGCAAGTTAAGTAGGGCAGTGGCGCCGGTACCGTCCCCACGCGTGCGTGGCCGTGCGGTGCCGTGCGCAGCTCGCGGAGTAATTTCGCTCGTGCGTCGCTCTTTTTGTTTTTATTTACGGGAAAGTTAAATGGAGTTTGGTGTGGTGTGGCGCGGCAAGCGTTGGGGGCGCACAATCACTGCATGAGGGGGGCTCACGGCGGCCGTGGACGTCACCATGGGCGCCACCATGATCAACACCATGAGCATCACCATGATCAACACCATGAGATCACCATGATCAACACCATGAGATCACCATGATCAACACCATGAGCATCACCATGATCAACACCATGAGTTCACCATGGTCAACACCATGAGATCACCATGATCAACACCATGAGACCGCCATGATCAACACCATGATCAACACCATGAGCATCACCATGATCAACACCATGAGATCACCATGATCAACACCATGAGCATCACCATGATCAACACCATGAGCACCACCATGATCAACACCATGAGCATCACCATGATCAACACCATGAGCATCACCATGATCAACACCAGGAGCATGACCATGGCACGACCACGGGCCTGGGCAGTGCCATCACCTTGGGAAGGGAGGGGGGCGGGGCAGATAATGGCGATAGCGGAGTGGTGGCTGGCGGCCCTGGCTGGCGGCGGGCCGCCCCGCCCGCGCTGGCAGCCCCTGGCAGTCGCGCTGGCAGGCCCCTCTTATCAGGCGCTCACAGCCACTGCCTCGCCACCGGCTCCGCGCGCCCCCCACGCACGCGGCACGCGGCGGTCTGGAAGGTCTGGAGGGCCTGGAAGGCCTGGAAGCCCCCTCCGCCCCGACTTCTTCTCCTGACGGGACGTGACGGCTGCTCTGGATGTGTCAGATGGGGGCAAGTCTTCTCCACAACACCGCCGGTCGGGCCCGGGTTCGAATACTGCCGGCTCCGAGCCCGGGTTTCAATACTGCCGGCTCCAGACCCCGGGTTCGAATACTGTCGAAAGCGCACTCGAAAAGAAAGGCGCCGACCGTATTCCCCACAGACGCATCTCTGATTTCGTTGTAAATTGACAGGAAGGGGGAGTTCCTGCGGGGCTCCCGCGGCGACCCGTTTTGCCGTCCCACATGCCGGGGCCGGACTTGTGTAGAGAGGTAACACTACCCAAACGCGGCCGTTGGGGGGGAGTGAGGGGCGCGGAGTGAACGCGAAACAGGGAAGTGAGCGAACAGCCCACCATTAGCGGCGCCGCGGCACGCGTGCTCGCCTCCGTCCTCTCTCTCTCTCTCTCTCTCTCTCTCTCTCTCTCTCTCGCACTCACTGCGCGTGACAGGGGCGGTGTGAGGTAACGGCATTGCGGTTTGGCTCAGAGACGCCCTGCCGGCCGCCGGGGCCGCGCGCACTCCCTGGCCGTTGGCCGGCCTCCAGGCAGGCCCCCGTCAGCCCCGCACCTCCCCGTCAACCCTCCCCTCCCTTCGCGGCGCATTATTTCACACGCCGGATGGACCAGGTTCTCGTTAGCCGCGGCGCGCCGTTCCGTGAAATTGCCCCCCTCGGTCCCGGGCCGACGCCGCCGCACTTTTGGCAGCGCCTGTACCGTCACGTTTTTAATTTTTTTTTTCCAACGCGTGCCCGCTGGACTGGCAACAACTGCTAGGAACGCGGACGCCGTCCAGCGCCGCCGACAAAAACCTGGTTCCGGTCCTCTGGTCGACGCCTTCCTCCAGGTCGCCGCCGACGTGCCCCCCCCCCCCCCTCACCCGAACAGTGATTGGGAGAACACGCCTCCAACGCTCACCTTGGGGTAAATTAGTAGAGCCAGCACAAAGAGCGGCTGGCAGCGCCGGGGGCGGCCGGAGGTAACCCCCCGGGTAGCGCGGGCCGAGGTAAGTGGGTAGGCCGGGTAACAGGCGCCCGGGTAGCGCTCAGTTACGGCAGTCGCGTCTCGCCGCTCCGTGCAGCCTCGTGCCGCCCGCCACGCCGGGGTGTGAAATGGTTTCGCAAGTTGAGGTGAAATAGGGAGGCGTGGCTGCGAGGGGAGGGGGTGGAAGGGTTGATAGTTTGAAGGGGAGGCAAACTCCTGGTGAAGGGGCGATGGGGGGGGGGGGCGGAGGCGGAGGGTGTAGAAGTGGTAGTTTGGGGGAGGGGGGAGGGGTGCCGACATCTTAGATCTCACCCTTCTCATAAGCGATCAACCCCTTCTATGGCGCCCTTTCCAGTGCCCCACTTCCAGAATTTGGTTTCTTTTGGGGGTGGTGGTGGTGGAGAGGGGTGTTTGAATTTCTGGTGCGAGCTCTCATGGTGCTGGCAACAGTAACCCTTGCAGTAAACCTCCATGATGCAGCATTCGACCCGTAATGCGAGTGGGGAGAGGAGGAGGAGGAGGTGGGGGGGGGGGGGGGGGGGGCATGACTTGATGCCGGGGGCAGGCGTAGTGCTGGTCCTCTACGTGTGCCGCAGGTACCCACGGCCAAGGGCGGGACAGTGCACTGTTTGTGAAGCGGGTGAGGGGAGGGGAGAGGGGAGGGCGGGGGGGGGGCATCCGGCACCTAATGGCTTCAGACGATTAAACGGCTCCTCGCCGCGGGGGGGGGGGGGGGGGGGGGGGGGTACCACCGGAAGAAGCAGATTAACCCCCGCCTCCCCCTGCCCTCCTGTTTTCTACCCTCCCCTGTTTACCCGCGGAGACGAAATTGGCTCGTCTCGCCTTGCGAATACCGTCTCTACCTCGTCGTCGTATCCGACCCGATAAGTGAGGAGGTTTCTGTCGATAACAGGAGAGCGGGCGGCGGCGGCACCGAAGCCGCAGAGTTAAGATGCGTCAGTATTACCCCTCGAGGCGGGCGCGGGGCGCGGGGGGGGGGGGGGGGGGGGGGGGCTGCCGTGTGAAGCCGGTCGGAACCTTGCGCCGCCGCGGCGCCGCGCCTCCCGGCCTCGGCGCGGCGGCACGGCGGCGGCACGGGGGCACTCCATGCGAGAGGGGGCGCGCGCCACATCAAAAGGGTGCCCAGGGGTACCGGCCCCACCTGGCGGGGCGGTGATTGTGCTCTCTCTCACACACACTCTCCCTCTCTTACTCTCTCTTACTCCCTCCCCCCCTCTCTCTCTCTCTCTCTCTCGCACACATGAACGTGTAAAGTAAATGCGGTGGTACCCCAACCCAGTTCCACGTTCCATAGGTTGCATTACCTAGATCTCACCGAACAGAATGTCCCGTCCCGGGTACGGTATGCCGCCCAAGTACGTGAAAAATACATTACTCGTTGCACTTCGCAGGGGAGGGGTGACATGAGGCGGAGACAGGGAGATAGAAAGAGAGAGAGAGATAAGGGGAGGGAAAAGGGAGAGAGAGAGAGAGACAGAGAGAGGGGGAGGGGGGAGAGAGAAGGTGGGACAGGAGCGGCAAGTTCGACGACCCTGGCCTAGGGAAAGAGGGCAAGGCTCGGGTTGCGGTCTGCGAGTGCGACAGAGACGGGGAGTCGTAAAGCAAACTCGGCGGCGGTGGCGGTGGCGGGTCAGGCTAGACCCGAACGGTCCGATGATGGCGGTGTAAAACACGAACCACCGCACGCCATGCGCCGCCGCGGACGTGTGTGGTTGCGGGCGGAGCTAGACAAATACGTTTTACACTCGCGCCCGGCTCTGTGGAGGCCGGGCCGGGACTCTTGGCCGCGCTGCAGCCGCGGTAGCTTAACAAAAATTCAGACGGAGATAAATTCACAAAAAAAAATTGCAAAATATTTTTTATTTTATTTTAAGCTGAGGTGCCGTCGTGTGTGCGTGCGTGCGCGCGCGCGCCTGTGTGTGTGTGTGTGTGTGTGTGTGTGTGTGTGTGTGCTGGCTAGGAGGCCACCGGCGGCGCGCCGGGTGAGTCGGCCTGCAGCCTCTTTTGAAGCAGGCGAGACTCTTAGACTTGGAGGGAAGTTGGCCGTTGCAGGGGGAGGGCGCGGGGCGCGCCGAAAGTCCCGCTCCACGCCGGCTATCTCTCTCTCTCGGCGCGGCGGCGCGGCGGCGCGGCGGCGCGGCGGGGGCGGCCGGCTGGCGGGATTGCCTCACGCTGGCCCCTATTCGTTTCAGACAAGTTTCCTTGACAAAGGAAGCTGGGCAGCATTGCCGCCACTGCACCCTTCCCCTTCCTTCCTTTCTCTCTCTCTCTCTCTCTCTCTCTCTCTCTCTCTCTCTCTCTCTCTCCTCTCACCCACTCCCTCTCTTTCTTTCTACTCTCCATCTCTACCTTCTCGGTCTCTCTCTCTCCCTCTCTCTCTCTACCCCCTCTCTCTGTCTCTCTCTCTCTCTCTCTCCACCCTGCAGCATACCCCTCTCGCTCACGCCCCAGCAACTGTCTCGTGCACAAAGGTTCGGGGGGATGGGCCGTGAAGAAGTTTGTAGACTTGTAGCAGTATCGAACCCCATATAGACCCCCCGCGGACCCCCCGCGGACCCCCCGCGGACCCCCCGCGGACCCCCCGCGGACCCCCCGCGGACCCCCCGCGGACCCCCCGCGGACCCCCCGCGGACCCCCCGCGGATCCCGTGTACACACACGCACAAACACACGCACGCACGGCCGGTCCGGGCAGCGCACAAGGCACACACGCCCCGCGGGGGGCCCTGTGGGGAAGGGGTGCGTGGCCGCCCCCCTTGATGTTGCCCCTCCCCCCCCCCCTTTTCCTCTCCCCCCTTGATGTTGCCCCTCCCCCCTTTCCCCTCCCCCCCAAAGGGAACCCGGAGACTGTCGCAAAGAGTCGACGGGGCCACCTGCCTGGCGCGAGCCCTCCTCAACTGGACACTCTAGAAGCGATCCGACTTTCCCGCAGCCGTTTTTTTTTTCATCTCGTCGACGCTATTTTCACTTTTTTCAATTTTCTTTTTCTTCGGTCGGCCGCGGTGCTCGTCCACCCAAACGCCCCCAATAATGAGGGCTTTAGAGAGTAGTAGTGTGGTGGCCGGGCCCGGCCGCCGCCGTCAACCCCCGGCAAATAGCGTTCAGAGAGAGAGAGAGAGAGACGGAGACACCCGCTGGGCTGCTTATA
>CM049607.1:2649638-2707138 GCA_026979955.1 Megalurothrips usitatus
GACAGAGTACAACTGCATATACCTTTCCCCCCGCCTCCCCTCTCCAAGCCGCACTCCCGGCCAACCACAGACCAGTTCTCACAATGGTTTCGCTGCAGGAGTGTTTGCGGGCGAAGAGTACCGTGCTAGAGAGAGAGAGAGAGAGAGAGAGAGAGAGAGAGGGGGAGGGAAGAGTGAACAAGTTCGTGTCCACAAACTAACCACCTCGCCCGTCCGCGCCTACACTCGCAGGCGAAAAGGCCAAAGCCCCCCGGGGCGGCGATATTGCGTAACAACGACCGATCCACGCGACCCTGGCCGTGCACCGCTGCCGGCAGCTCGGCCTCCTCTCTCGAGCTCGTTGCTCTCTCTCTCTCTCTCTCTCTCGCCACGCTGTTCTGTCTCTGTCGCACTGCTCTGATAACCGCGGGGAGGGGCCGCTGGGGCCGTCTCTCTGTCTCTGTCTGATGACTCAGCCCCGAGCGGCGCGGCGCGGTGACTCCCGTGGACGTCACCAAAGAGCCCTCGCCGCGGAGGCATGGGATTCCCGCCGTGCCGCGGGGAGAAAGGGAAGAGGCGTCATCATCATCATCATCATCATCATGTCACGCCCGGGCATGCCAGAGATGATGCTGATGATGATCATGAACATGGTGATGATGGTCATGAGGATGATGACGGCCATGAGGATGATGATGGTCATGAGTCATGACGATGATGATGGTTATGAGTCATGACGGTGATGATGAACATGAGTCATGACGATGATGATGGTCATGAGTCATGACGATGATGATGGTCATGAGTCATGACGGTGATGATGGTCATGAGTCATGACGATGATGATGGTCATGACGATGTTGATGGTCATGACGATGATGATGGTCATGGCCACGATGATGATGATGACCTGAGCGTCACGATGATGCTGGTCATGAAAATGCTGATCATGACAATGACGATGATTTCGGTTACGGCCGTGGCGTTAATGCCTGCGGTACAGGCAGGCCCGCCACCACAGACGCCGCCCCCTTGCTTGACCCACTTCACAGGCGGACGGGCCGCCGTCCTCCGCGGATCTCCCCTGCAATAAACTTGTTCACTGCTTTGCCGCCGATTATTAGCCATCACTCAATGCGGCCACGAGGCGCGGGGTTCGCCTGGTCCGACCTCCGACCTCCGCCCTCCGCCGCCAGTTCACATTCAGGTTCAGATTATGAATCGAGTCGGGATTTGGATTCACATTCAGTTTGGCGTGTTGATTTAAGCTCCGGCTGTGCAGTGACGCGTGTGCGTGTGCGTCTCGGTATCGGCGGCGTTGCTGTTAAATAATGACACGTGCGAGGGCGGATTACTCTGCGTCGAACGTGACACGAATGTGTACGAGAGAGAGAGAGAGAGAGAGAGAGAGAGAGAGAGAGAGAGAGAGAGAGACGAGGAGCGTGACCTGAGATCGAAGAGCAGTGCCGTACGACGCAAAAGAAAAAGGAGACGCGGAGGTAGTAGACGGTGTACGGCAACAATGTGGCATGCGCCGTTGAAACCACTCCCGCGAGAACGTGAGAGAGAGACAGAGAGAGGGAGAGAGAGATAGAGAGAGGGAGAGAGAAACAGAGAGAGGGAGAGAGAGAGAGAGGGAGAGCAATACTGCCAACCAGAGCCGGCCATGCATGTGCACACACACACACACACACACACGGCGGTGGGCGGTGGGTGGTAGTGCACCACAGAGAGCCGTGGTCGCGCAGCCCGTGACGACCGCTTATACGGAAGTAAGTCTGTATACACTTTCCCGTCGAAAAAAAAAAACGTTTGGAAACTTGAGGATAATAGTGTGGATTCGCTCTGACCGCGCCTCGTCAAAAAATGGGGGCGAAACTCAGAACAAGAGAGAGCGACCGAGGCGGTTTTGCGGCGGCACTTTATGACTGTGATGCAGTGTCTCTGTCTGGCCCCTCTCTCTCTCTCTCTCTCTCTCTCTCCCTCTCTCTCTCCCTCTCTCTCCCTCTCCCTCTCTACCTCTCCCTCCCTCTCCCTCTCTCTCTCTCTCTCTCTCTCTCTCTCTCTCGAGATTCGACCGGCGCAGACTACGCGGAACAGCCGGACGGATGATGCAGCTTTATTTTGACGCCGCGCCACACGCGGTAGGAGAGAGAGAGAGAGAGAGAGAGAGAGAGAGAGAGAGAGAGAGAGGGGCCAGACAGAGACAGAGAGAGACAGAGACAGGATGGGGGCGGGGAAAGGTGGGAGGATAAGGGGAGGGGGGAAGGATAGAGAGGCCGTTGACATAATAATCAGAAAGCGTACAGTAGGCGTTTCCTCGGAGATACACAATGGACGGTGCCAGCACCGCTAGCCACGGTTTCGTACCCCCTGCCCTCACCCCCCCTCACTACCACCAACCGTAACCACTCGGTCACGCCCTGCCCACTTTACATCTTGGCGTAATCCCCACCCCCCTCCCCCACCCACCACCACTCTTTCTCCCATTTTCTCGGTTTGTCGACACCAGAGCGATGTCGTCTGCCTCAGGTACGGTGAGTCACTTCTGGGAACCCCTCCCTGGGGGAGGAGACGGGGTGGGGAGGGAGGAGGGGGAAAAGGGGGCGGGGGAGCGCTGCGGCACACACACACACACACATACACACACACTTACACACAAACCGAGTCTGGCCGCTTGAACCGACAAAGAGAAAGTGTAAATTTCTGAAACAATTAGAACGTAACTTTGCGGTTCCGAGGAGCAGCCTCGTTGTTGTTCTCTCTCTCCCTTTCTCTCTCTCCTCTCTCTCTCTCTCTCTCTCTCTCTCTCTCTCTCTCTCTCTCACTCGACCAGAGCTGCCAGCAATCGGCATTTTAATTTCTGGAAGCCGATTTTGAATATCCGATTTGCACTCCGAACAATATGCGCATAACTACGTCGTGGGGAGTTATGAGTTTTCATAGTTCTTTTTTTGTTTTCCTTGTCTTTCTTGTGGTCCGTCAGCGCGGCAACACTGTGAGAGGCGACGCGCCCGGCGGCGGCAGAGAAATGAATTTATAGAGGGCGACTCGCGGGCAGAGGGGTGGTGGCCGCGGGGGACTCCCAGGGACCGGCCGCGCCGCGTGTCTGCCCCCGCCGAAGCACGAAGCGCGATCTACGTCAATATGGTACGGAGAAGCGGCTCGGCTCGCTTCTGGCGAGACTTGGCACAGTTACAAGTCAACGCCCCCCCCCCCCTCCCTCTCAATGCCCTCCCGCCCCCCTCCCGTGAGGCCCCGCCGGCAAATTGTAACCCCCTCCTCCCTCCCCCCCCCCCCCCCCACCACCCCTCAACACCTCGTCTCCAGTACGCTCCTACGAAAATGGACATGTCGCGAAGAAAGGGACTCTCTCTCTCTCTCTCTCTCTCTCTCTCTCTCTCTCTCTCTCTCTCTAGCGCATCACCGTCTCTCTTCAGCTCATTAGGAAAGGGTTTCCCACTGCTCTCTCTCTCTCTCTCTCTCTCTCTCTGCTCTCCATACGAGTTTGACGACGAGCGTTGTCACGTGCGCACGCCCTGCTCTTCCGCCCCCCCCCTGCTGATGTTGGTGTTTGAGAGAGACAGATAGAGAGTCAGAGGATGAAACGAGGCGGGTAGGGGCGGGTAGGGGGCGGGACTGGTTGGGGGGACAGCAGCATATACGTGTTGTTGTACGAGGCACTGAGCGACATGCGCCGAGGAGGCTAGACTGCGACCTCCCCCCCCCCCCCCCCCTGCCGTGTCTTTTTTCCTTGAACTAGTGCGGGTAGTGTGTGTGTGTGTGTGTGTGTGTGTGTGTGCGCACCTGTGTGGCGGCAGGGCTGCGTAGCGTGGCTGAGGGCCTGTGCCGCCCCATTCGCACACGCTAACACAAACGAGGGAAGGGGGGAAAGGGGGGGGAGGGGAGAGGGAAGGGGGCAGCCGCGCCGCTGTAGCTCTTGGCGCAGAGCCCCCCCCCCCCCCCCCCGCCTCTCCCCCCCACATCAGCAGCATCAGTCGGCTCACGTTCACTCCCCTCTGTCTGCGGCCGGCTTAGTTAGCGACACATCTTCTTCTTTTCTTATTTACTTTCACCCTTGCATTGGTGTTATTATCATTATAAACATTAAACGCGCACTATACTTTTGGGTACAGAGAAAAAGAAGGGGTTATTTGCTCCAGAAAAGCGGCGCCGCAAAGACTGGAAGCGGCGGAGACGGCACGTCGGACGGAAGTTGGTCATTCTCAAAGCTGGTGTGCGCGCTCACAAAAAAAAAAACCTTTGATGATACGATACGAAACGCGGCTGAAATTTGGATTATTTTTTTGTGCACCTTTTTTTTCTAAATTAGAAATTAAAATTTTAATTTCCTCGCAGGCAGAAGGCGGAAGTGCGAAGGAAGTGTCAGAAGTTGTGCGCGGCCCACACAGGGCGGCAGCCATGCGTGGCTCTAAGTGGGGGACCGGGGAGCATCCGTCATCAGAGAGAGAGAGAGAGAGAGGGGGGGAGAGAGAGACAGGAGAGACGTCATCAGAGAGAGAGAGAGAGAGGGGGGGAGAGAGGGAGACAGAGAGACAGAGAGAGAGAGAGAGAGGGGGGGGACAGAGAGGGAGACAGAGAGACAGAGAGAGAGAGCGAGAGAGAGAGAGAGAGAGAGAAATGGGGGCGTCATCCTGCTTCTATCGCGCTAACTGTCCTCCTTGCCTGAACGGTTCAGAGTTCGACCCCCCCCCCCCCGTCCCCCTTTTCCTTTTCCTTTATTCTCCGCATGGAAGCTATACACTTCTGGGCGGTCGCTGGTCTGGTAGTTTGACTTTGACTCTCCAACTTGAACCTTCCTCTATTGCTTCGGAAGAGGAAGTGAGTGAGGGAGAGAAATAGGGAGGGAGGGAGGGAGAGAGAGAGAGAGAGAGAGAGAGAGAGAGAGAGAGAGAGAGAGAGAGAGGGGGGGGGGGGGCCATCAGGCACCCGAAAGGCAAGGCGTACACGCTAGATTGTGGCGAGATTTTGGATGAGTGACGTGGGATGGCGTACGCGCAGCGGGGAGGCGATTCACGAATTACGTAGCACCCTGCTTGGCAGCCGGCGGCCAGAGTCACGGGCCTCCCCCCCCCCCCCCCCTCGCCTCGCAACCCCAGTAGCAGGCCGGGAGGGGTGGGGGGTGTAGCGGTGACAAGGGCTGCGGCCGAACAACATGGAACTTAGAGGGGGCGGGGGGGGGGGGGGGGGGGGCTGGGGGGGGGGGGGGGGGGTACCATCAGAGGCGCTTACACGAATGAGAGTGTTCCAGGCTCACCTTTTTACTTTATTATATTCACCCCCTCCCCCTTTTCCTACCCCTTCCTACCCTTCCCTTTCACTCTTGCGCCCGTCGCATTGAATGTAATCATTGGTTTGTTGTTGACGCACGTGTCAGCAGGGGGGGGGGGGGTAAGGAGGAATTTTAATCCGTGCTGTTAACACACACGAATTTCACTCCATGTACAAATTTCGACGCGGGCGGCCATGTGCCGAGGGGTAGTTTCGTACTTTTCGCGCGTTGTGCCGGCACAACGCGTGTCCCTTCGTGGGGCCGCCGCCGCGCTGCAGGGCGCCGGGTGTGTTTGAGAGCCCGTGCGTGTGCGTGTGGCGTGCGTGTGTGTGTGTGTGTACTACGCGCACCGGACACGGGCGGCATATCAAATCAGAGCACCTATATGCATCGTAAATTCTCAGCCGTGCGTGGCCGGGCGGCAGCGGCCGTGGCCGCCGTCGCTGCGGCCGGCCTCCGCGCCGACGACGGGGGCCCCCAGGATCACCCTGGCGAGCGCCGGCGGCCCCCGCGCCCCCCGCCGCCTCGCCCTGCCGGGGGGGGGGGGGGGCTGTGGCTGCGCGGCCTCCAGCGGCAGGGGTAATTCGCTTTGCCCTCGCTAAGTGCTGCCAGGGGCGTGCCGAGTTGAGGGGAGGGAGGGGGGCGTTGTCGGGCGGGTTGTGTCCATTTTCCTTTGCGGCCGCGCGGACTGCCTCTAAGAGGGCCTCCATCACCTCGTCCTCGGTATGGACCCTCCCCCCCCCCCCCCTCCCCCTCCCACTCCCCCTCATCCCGCCCCCGGTTCGCTACAGCGCGAGCGTTCAACTACTGATACTCCTTCCAACGGGGAGGGTTGTCGCAGCCCCTTGGATTTTAACAACGCGTCTGTGTGCGTGAGAGAGAGAGAGAGAGAGAGACAGCAAGCGATGGAACGCCTCTCACCATAACCAAAAGAAAACTTCCAAGCCGCGACCTCCCGCAGCACCGTCCTCCCATCTTTCATGCCATGCAGTGGCGCAAAAAATGAAAAAAAAAACTAGGGGCAAAAATTAGCATCCGTTCGAAATATGTATGTAAACACACAAACGCGGCTCGGGAGTAGAGGGTGGGAGGGTGGGAGGGAGGGAGGGAGGGAGGGAGGGAGGGAGGGAGGGAGGGAGGGAGGGAGAATTGGAGCGGACGCTGCCGCCGACTGTCCTCTGCTACACGACAATTTGTACTTCTCAGCTCGTTTTCTCTCCTCTCGCCTCCCTCTTTTTCAGCCCTCGACGATGGCGGGGAAGCTGCCTTCAACAACAAGTCTCTCTCTCTCTCTCTCTCTCTCTCTCTCTCTCTCTCTCTCTCTCATACACATGCTACGCGATAGAGAGCCACGAAAATGGGACCATGCCACAGATTTCATTTGGAACTTAAGGCCCGCTCCCCTCCTTCCCCCTCTTCCCTCTCTACCCTCCGTTCCTCCCCGCCCTCCAGCATAACAACGCCTTGGGGCAGAACAGGGGGAAACAAATGCATCATTTCAGATTCCGCGGCCGGACCAGCAAATTTCTAACGAAACGTGGCAGTACGCGGCGCGCTGCCTCAGAGGCGGCTGTGTGGCCGCAGGCAGGCGGAGGGGCGCGGCAGGACCCCACAGGACCCGGCCCGGCAGCACTGCAGGACGCGCTTTCCCCGCCGGAACCCTCGGGGCCGGAAATGAAAATAATCTTAGGTTTCCCGCGGGGGCCCCTGCGGCCTCGGGCCTCCGCGCCCGCGGGCTTCGCGTCGTCCAGGGCCAGGACGGCGTCGGCGGTGGCGTCGGCGGCCGGCGACGACACCAGGGCGTCGTGGAGCGGCACGCAGCACGTCCCCGACGACGGCCAAAGCCTTGGGTCGCTTCTGTCAGGACGCCGTCAGAGCTCGCCTCTCCGCCTCGTCCCCCGTGTCGGGCACCGCCACGGCCGCCGTTGTGGCCGCCGCGAGCAGGCGAAGGGGAAGAAAAAAAGAGACAGAGGGTGCGGGATGGTGCTGACAGAGCGAGACAGAAGCACACGGCATGGGCTCCCGTCTGCCCAGGAAAATCAGGGGACACGATTCGATGTCTATGCGGAAATGGGTTGAAGCCATGCACCACCAGTATACCCGTAGCTGTAGCAACAGGGCAGGAAGGTGAGTCATACAAGAGAGAAAAAAAAAGAGGGGGAAGCCAAAGGATGCGCGGTCGTCAGAATTTATTTAAAAGCGAGTGAGTAAATTTCGAGGTGGCCCCGGTCTGGCGGGGTGTCTTTCAGTGCGGGGGCTCTGCCACCGCTGCTGCTGCCACGCGGCCCGACGGTCACACGGCGGCGGCCCTGAGCCCCCCCGGGGGGCCCCGGGCACCGGGCCCGCAGAGTGAGGCAGGTCAGGGGGGCGTGTGGCGGGGCGGGACCCGTCCCCCACGAAAAAGAACATGCTTAGAACGTGTCAATGCGTGTGTTCTTTGAACCACGCGTTGTCGTAAGGGGGCAATAAATGTTTTGTTTTGCATTTGCACGCGCGATAGAGCATGTCCTCTGCATGTGCGGGCTGTCGATCCCAGAGCACTCGAACGCAGGCAGACAAAGATAGAGAGAGGGGAGAGAGAGAGAGAGGGGGGGAGCGTACGCACCTGTGTGCGAGACAATGAAGGCACCTACCACCTGTCTATACACACGCACTAGTATGGGGGATAGGGGAAGAACGAAGGGAGGGGGGGGGGGGGGGAGAGGCAAGGGGTCGCTTTCACTCGAAACCCATTGTCATGATTTATCCAGAACGAAGCAAAAGCGCTATGGGAAATGTGTGTGTGAGAGCGAGAGAGTGGGGGAGGGGGGAGAGAGAGAGAGAGAGAGAGAGAGAGAGAGAGAGAGAGAGAGAGAGAGAGAGAGAGAGAGAGAGAGAGAGTAGGCGACGCCTCATGGCTGTGGCTGTATAGGTGGGAGGGAGACGGGTGAGAAACGGATGTCTTTGTCTGACGTAATGGGGGGAGCGGTCCAAAGCGTGTCCCCCTTCCCAGACCGTGCAGCGCGGGGGGAGAGGGGTGTCCGGGCAGTAAGAAATGACTTCGAGGAATGATTCGGGAAAGAGGCCATTTGGTTATTCTCATATGAATTACGGAGCGTTGATGTACTTCTGCGCGGCGTAAAAACATTTTTGAGCCGCGTCTTATTTTACTTATTGACTTCCCACTGCCCAAATCTTCTCGTCCTCTTTTTTTTGCCTGGTCTCCGGTGAGGACGGCAGCGGTCCCCAATCCGTTCAGAGGGTCGGGATCTGAGTACCGCACCGGAGCTGACGAAGCTGAAGCCCCCCCCCCCCCCCTCCCCCCAGTGCGGCACGGGCGCCACGGGATTACGAGAAATGAACCAGTGGGGGCCGCGTCGAGGGGGGCGTGCATACGAGAGTGAGAGAGACGGATTTCTCGGATTTTCGCTTCTTGTCTCGTTTTGCAGCGGCGGTGCGAAAGGGGCCTCAGTCTCTCACCACTGCTTTGCGCGCGGATGTTGAAAAAAAATGTATTACATATTTATACTTATTTTTAAAGCGGGAACACCTACATATAGCGAGACAGGCCGCGGCGGGCCACCAGTCCCCCCCCCTCTCTCTCTCTCTCTCTCTCTCTCTCTCTCTCTCTCTCTCTCTCTCTCTCTCTCTCTCGGCACGGAGCGCCTGCAAAGGGGAAGGTAGGCAACGCGCCGTGCACGGCTGCACTGTGTTGCCTACCTCACAGTGTACCCCACCTACTGTGCCGTACCGAGCCGTAGTTCAAGGATCATACATCTTCAGAGTCTTGTCCTTTTAAAAACTGAAGAAGAAACCTCGTCTGTTTGGGTTAGATTTGAAACTCTAAAAACTGCAAACTAGATTTAAAAGTTTGGGCGCCAAAAGCGCACGGGCTTTCGGTTGCTTCCGGTCCGATCCAGTCTGGCCCAGCCCGGTGCCAGACGGGGGTCCTTCGCAGTGTTTCCAAGTGCTCACGCCTGAACTGCACTCTTCGGTGTATTGCCGAGCCCCTGGCTGGAACAACTGTCTGATTGGAGCTTTCGCGGACGCAAGATCCGCACGTGAAACCAGTGGAAACGTGTGGTGGCCAGACTGCTGGCTGACACGGGCAGAAGACGTGTTTGTTGATGTGTCGGCGTAGGACTGAGAACTGGCTCGTTTGATTCGATCTGCTGTATATTTGTGGCCAAAATGGAAGGTTCATTGCTGGTACGTGTTAGCGAGAACCTCTTTGAATCTTGCTCTCCCATTGCCTTCATACAGGAGCGCGTTAACGCTGTATTAACGCCATGAGATAGGTTATGGTCCTGTGTGTTCTTATGTCATTCTGCTACATTTAGCCAGTTATTTGTACTGTTCATTACTGGTTGCTGACCGTGCACCATCCGTTTTGAGTCTCTTGGTTCTGCAATGGTTTTTTGCGGAATGTTTCAGGAACCCACGCTGTATGTTGTCAAGGGAATGGCCATTCTAGACAATGATGGACACCGTGTCCTAGCGAAGTATTATGACAAAAATATTTTCCCTACTGCAAAAGAGCAGAAAGCATTTGAGAAGAATCTCTTCAACAAAACACATCGTGCCAGTGCAGAAATCATTATGCTGGACGGTCTAACGTGTGTTTACCGCAGTAATGTTGATTTGTTCTTCTATGTCATGGGTAGCTCACATGAAAATGAGGTAAAAGTTATTCCAGTATTTTTAATATCTAAGCTTCTATTTCATGAATTCAACTTTGTATTCTCTATTTTATTTTAGCTAATTTTGATGACTGCACTCAACTGTTTGTATGATTCAGTCAGTGCAATCCTAAGAAAGAATGTGGAAAAGCGGGCTCTGTTTGAGAATTTGGATATTGTCATGCTTGCCATGGACGAAATTTGTGATGGCGGGTAAGTGTATGCCTTGCTGTCTTTCTATCATGTTATCTTCTCTTTTTTTAAAAATTGACTCATGATAATTCGTCTGAGGCTGACGGTGACTTACCAAACACCCATCAAATCATCATTTGAATGATCTTCTTGTCTAATGTAATTTGCTGTTTTCAGTATCATTATGGAAGCGGACTTCAATGCTGTGGTGCAGAGAGTAGCCTTAAGAACTGACGATATACCTCTGGGAGAGCAGACAGTTGCTCAGGTATCTATTAATTGTAAAATTGCAACTCTAGCCCCACATTCTGAAAACCTTCACTTCTTGATGCCTTGTCCATCTCTGTTTCCAGGTCCTGCAATCTGCCAAAGAACAGCTAAAATGGTCCCTTTTAAAATAGTTTAAGTGTGGAGATGAATCAAGCAAAATCAGCATGCATGGCCATTCCTTATCATTTGTCTGTTACTGTTGGGTTATTTTATTATTGAAATACATACTATATGAAACATATTTATTTCAAATTAATTAACAGTACTGTGCCAGGGTAGGTTACATTCTTGCCTTCCAACTGAAAAAGATGTTCCAAGTTTCTGATGCTACCCAACTATCGTCAGAGGAAGCAGCCTGAAAAATGCTTGGCACTCTGTGGTATGTAACTGATTGCCTTCATATAGTGGTAAAAGTCAACTGGGAATAGGTCACCATTTACAGAGTAAGAGTACATGATGAGTCAAACAAAGTAATATATTACAATTTTATCAACAATTTACAACTAAGACTGATTCGCAGCAATCAAAAGGATCTACAATTTGGATGAAAGTTACTGCAAAAATCCTCCATCAAATACACCCTCAGTAATGAATGTAGTTTTCTTGTCCTTAGCATACTCCTCAGTGAGTCCAGGAGTAGGATCATCATATTTGGGAAAGGTAGGAGTAGGAGGCTTAGGACGCTTCGAGTCATGAACCTTGGGTTCGCAGAAGTAAAACGGACGAGGCCTCTCTACTCCAATATGGGTCTTGACACATTCATTGAAAATATCTTGAGTCTTGCGGCATCTAGAGAAAATGTAAGAGAATACAGAGCGACCGATTTAGAAAACATGACACAAGGTACATTTAGGAATAGAACGTTCCTGTCCCAAGCAAGACTTACGGTGCAAATTCAAAGTTGGAGCTGCCTTGAATTAGACACTTCTGGTACTGGGAAAATTCGTCAAAACAGGACTTCTTCACCTTCTTGAAAAATTCGATGCCACAGTTGGTCACCCGTTTACCTTCATCTAGGCACTTCCTCGGATCTCCCAGCTCATCACGGCACAGGACAAACTCCTGGAAACAAAGAAATCAACACAGAGTGAGCAGGTTTTGCAGGTACTCGCAGCCATGTCCTCGGCAGGGGCACAACATGTAACCAGAAGGGTGGCCCCGTGCGTCAGCGAGCTGCTACCAGATAACGGCCGCAGGTTGCAGCTCAGTTACTGCGAGTAGGGCAAGGTGTTCGAAAACGGTGGCAATGCTTCGTGCCCTGACGATGACCTACAGTGGGTAACCTCACGGCCGGGTGGACAAGGCCCATCGGACTCAAGTGGGTGCCCTCCTCTGAGGTACGGGGTGCACCACCCCCCGGGCACCCACTCGTACGCGAAGCCCGGCGAGGCCACTCGCCTCGGGCCGGGGAGTACTGGTGGCTGCTAAATTGAAACTCACTTTGCACTGCTCTTCGCAGTACTTTCCGAGGTGAAACGAGCCCGTCATCAACGCGGCCGAAGTGACATTGAGCTCCGGGATATCGAGCTCTTTCTCCGAGGGGAGATGAAATTGGTTTGTGAGGACCATTTTCCTGCGACACTCAACACAAACAGAAAATTTGTCAGTCGCAGGATGCAGACTTAACCTATGTTTTCGTCTAAACAGCTGAGCAGCCGAGTAGCCAAGCCAGCAGAAGAAAGCAGGATGTGCACCACACGCGGGAGGCATGCGTGTTGCTGACGCCATTCGCAGCTCGCCTGATCTGGTGAAAGTGGAGCGAAATGATGGGTCAGTGTATTCATTTAATATTCAGTCGAAGTAAGTGCCTTCAATATTTTCTCATGAGATACCTAATGGAAATTAATTTTTTTCCTGTTGGCGGCATTGTCTAGTCGATCTACTGACGAAGAAGAATCGAAGTCGATGTCTAGTTGAGCTCGAAGTTCGATAGCCGATGAGATGAAAATCAAGCAAATATCTGTAAACAGTTCTGAATGATTTGGTTGTATCCAAGTGGCTTGTATCTTTGCATTATATTCCGGTCCGTGTAGCTGTCACCATGGCGTTCGGTTTAGCTGCATTTTCTTATATTATCGCCTTGATTGCAGACGCCTTTCTCATATTTCTAGCTATTTTTCATGTAAGTTGGAGGATGGGCTGCTGATAACCTATCTCTAAACTTCATTTGCATCGTTTGTGTACTTTACTTTCACTGTTATGTTTTCACTCTTATTATCTAATTATCTTGTTAAGCTTGTGAACCTCCCTCCATTACAATTTTCGCTTCTGCAGGTAATTGCTTTTGACGAACTCAAAACAGATTACAAAAGTCCGATTGATCAATGCAGAACTTTAAATCCTGTAAGTACTTTTACATAATTAATTGTGTATCGGCAATAATCATATTTGTAATGTGTTTCTTTAAATTTATTTTATGAAGTTGGTGCTGCCAGAATACATCCTCCACATGTTTTTCAACATCCTGTTTTTGTTTGCTGGTGAATTCTTCTCCTTATGTCTTAATTTGCCTCTTATTGCATATCACATCAACAGGTAAGTTTCACCTGTCCTGGATCGTTGACTTTGCGCAGCCTGTTAATAGACGCTGTATATTTTATGTTTGAAGTTAAATATGTCCTATTGCTGGTTTTTTGTTTTCATTTAGATATTATAATAGACCATCATACATGAGTGGGTATGGTTTATATGATGCTACCACTATTATGAATGCTGATGTACTTGGGAAGTGTCAGAGAGAGGGCTGGATCAAGTTGTCCTTCTACTTGCTCTCATTTTTCTACTACCTCTATGGGTAAGTTTGTATCTTAATTTATAATACTAAATATTTATTCTGGCTGCTAGTTAACTCCTGTCCATTTCTTTTCCAGAATGATTTATTCTCTCATCTCTGCTTAAGGATGACACCAGGGTTGATGATTTTGAGCATTTCTCTACTATCTTACGTAGGTGACACAATTCTTTATCAGTATGTATACCATGTCTATTTAAAAATAGGCTTCAAAGTAAACTAAATTTTGCTCAAAGTTCAGATTAGCGTTGTGTTTTACATAAATTGGACCTGTTGCGTTGTGTGCTGCATCACATATGTGGAAAATCACCTAGTTTCAAGTGTGAATTTTTATTGATCTTGTCAGATATGTACTGTCAATGAATGGAATTGCTACCTAAAGGACCCCTTGTGCTCCTGCCGAGGCATTTAATGTACTGAATCTTATGTGTACTTACATGTGAAGTATTAGTGGACTAATTATAACTGTTGCCAAGCCAAATGTACATTGAACAAATGTAATAATTATGTAAACCATCTTAATTTCTCATTGTTGTATATGGATGCTTTTTTTTCCTCCTTTTTTAATGTTTATGCTTATCTTAAATGGAATGTGCAATCCAGGTAGACTCCTCTCATCTGCCTTTCATCTGCTGTGCAATTTTCTATTTATTCTTGTTGGTTATATAAAGAATGTAAAATCTAATGTACTACATACATGAGTCCCCCACTTAGGCAGTCTTAGAAGTGTTTAATTGTCAATGAATGTGATAAATTGTTGTCATGTGCAAGCCCTGGGATGAGGCATGTGTTTTAAGGCTGTGTTCAGATAATGTGCAATATTACACCTCATGTTCGTGTTCATGTTTTTCTCAGTCTCTGCCTACAAAGTACCATAGCTTTTTATAGTAAATTTTAAAGCAATAAAAGAAATTAGTGCAGTTTCTCTTTCATTTAGGTCTTATGGCCTATCATCCCGATGATACCTCTAGACGGAGGTACTCCCTGTAATTTTTATTGTTATTTCGAATATATTTGTTTAAAATGGTAATAAGTATAATGAAAATATTCCTGGGCATCGTTGGGTGATGCGGAATGATTAATACCGAGCCTGGATATGCGCTTGGGGGGTTTGCCGAGGCGGGGCGGAGGACTGCCGAATGGTGCACACATCACACTCGTGTCAAAATAATCATACCGAGCCTGGATACGCTTCGGGATTTTGCCGAAGCGGAGGTACCGAATGGTGTATACCTCACATTCGTATCAAAATATCAATTCGGCGCAAAAGTGCCGACACATTCAAATCAATATATCATCAAGCCTCCAGAGCCCACTAAATTGTGCAGGCCGGACCCGTCAGGCCCCTCTGGCCGCTTCGGCATTAACCCGAACGTAGCCCGGCCGCTTGTACGGTGATGTAATGGAGAGTAGGAGAGGTAATAACAACACGGTTACAAATATAATAAAGATAATTAATTATATTAATGATCACTAAGAATTACTTACAGTTTAGCAAAAGTCTAACACTTCACACAAATACACAACACGCTAATGTACATGTGAGGAGAGGAAAGAGATGGTCCTCCCCCACACCCTTTCCCCACGTAGTAGGGAGCTGGAAGTGAGGTGAGAACAAAACAAAAGATAAAATAAAAAAAAAACCTTGATGAGAAGGGGTGTATAGCCATATACTCCACTGGCAGGAGTTCATAATTTGACCGTTGTACCAACCCTCTCTTCAGTAGAAGACAAATTCATTGACGATTCAACAATAGTTGCTACTTGGTGCAGATAAAATTTTACAATAACAAAAAAAACTTTTAGGAATTGAGGCCAGCACATCTACGAAAGGATGAAATCAGTAACAAAGACATCCATGAGATTTCTTTTAACAGTCACGAAAAGAAATAAACATTGTTAAAAATGCCAAAGAAATCTTCTCCAAGTGTAGTACTATATAGGTTGAATGAATGAATAACAAGAATCACACACATGCAATCTCATTCAACCAAATACACATCCATACATCATTCAGAGGTCAACACACATCAGTTCAAACAACATCCATGCCCAAAGATACCCCAACAAAGCAGGACGAGAACAGACAGAGGCAGCCACCATCAACATCCCAATTTGCTCTTCGCCTCCCAGCACAAGCCCACATCCCAGACATCCACCATTTACTCACTCAAGGCTACACAGGTCATACAGACATCTCTCAAATAGAAAACAGCATCTACCAAACAAAACTTTAGCTGGTCATCTGACTTTCTCACTGGCTAATCCACTCAAACACGCAATTATTATCATTGAACTGTTTAAAGGCAACACTAATGATAATTTCAGGTACCAGGGTAAATATTTAAATCTTTTTTTTTCTTTTTGCATTTCCAAAATCAACCAGAAACAGTAATTACAGACACAGAAAAAGATTAACATTAAGTGACGCAAGAACATAAGACAAGGTAAAGTGAGGATGACATTTACCCAACTTCCCCTTCTGTCCCAAAATGCAAAAATATGTATAAAAAGAAAGTGAAGCACTTTCACTGAGATTGAGTCATTTGCTTTAAGCATAATATAAAAAGTACAAATACTGCACCACCACACTAATCTAAGCAATCCCTGCACTGTACAGGTTTCAAACAGCAGTGTTTCACATAAAGCAAATGACATCAGATAACATTTTTATGGAGTTGGAACTTACGCTACAATTACAATTAACTCAATAAATATACACGATAGATTCCCTTGATTGCAGTACCCAGAGAAGCTTTCAGGATAAATGCAGACTAGAGCTCCCGGCACTAGTCAGTCCATATTCATGAGAACACTTGTTCCCCATCTGTGTTAACGTACGCAACTCAATGTGTCTCAAGAAAAACGGAAAAATAAAGAAAAGTAGGAAGAGAGGACATGTCATCAAAGGGATACAAAGCAGCTTAGTATTACGTTCACTTCACCAACTCTTCTGCCAGTTGTCATCAACACTTGAAGTTACACATCTTTCATGAAGAGGGAATATGAACATTTCTCTATCGGTATGCAAATTTTGAAAGCAAAAATAAAAGCAGCTGTGAATATTTTACAAATACCAAAAACAGATTGGCACAGAATGTGCAAAACTTCCAAAAGCAAGGAGGGGGGGAAAAGATGGCAACCTTGAGTAAAGAGGGTTGAACAAAATGGACCGTCGGTACAATATGTTAAACACTTTCTTTTTTTAATTTTAAATAAAAAAAATCTTTACAAATATTAAGGAAGCTCTATATGGGTGCACTTTAAATGATCCATAAATTTTCACACAGTCTTGTAATACATTCAAAGATTAACAGGACAGTCACGCCACCCTTCTATATTGAACCACCCTACAATTGTATTAACAATTTAAACAAATAAAAAAAAGAAGGAAGGAAACCAAACAAAACTCCATAAAACTGATAAAAACTTGATGTCAAATAGTAACAAAAACAGGATAATCACTCTTGGCTTCAAAATAATCTACACAAACTGCAACACAGCATGCCAATCGGGCGGTTGCACAAAGTTACAGAGAAAAATATATTTTGATCAACCGACTGCTTAGGTCTGACACACACAGAAGTCACGGCTCGGACCAAGTAAAGTTATTCCACTAGAAATACTTTTGCAGGCCAGAGTATTAAGTGATGTATTAAGTGGTTAACAATATGACAAAACATTGACAAATTTTGATCCTAAAATTTGATAAGTACTTGCATCAAATGGTGTGACTTGAAATTGAAGAAGGTATTCAATAAAACAACGATTAGAGAGGGTGGGTGAAACCAGATGGTCATGATCACCAAATTACATGTGCTTGCACATACTGTAAACATGACCTAGCCTACCTCTTTCTCACTCACAGTAACAGAACAATTACACCCATTTATACAGTTCAAAGCCACATGTTAATGTGGTTAACACACAAGCACATCACAGCCGCTAGTCCTGCATATCCTCAGGGATTTCATGCGGATTGAGGATTCCTGGTACAGCCAATTGAATGCGTCTCTTCTCCTCCTGCATTAATTGAAGTTCACGTTCTCGTTCTTCAAGGTACAGATCAGTATCATCATCACCCGTGAATTCCTGAAACATCAAAATCAAAATTTGAAAAACATTAAAGGACACAATAAGAAAAAAAGCAAATAATCTATGATATACATACCCGAATTTGAACAAGGAAGTCACGTAAATGCTCTTTGAAAGCCGGAATATCTTGGTCCAAATTGAAGAGACCTTGGACAGTTACTTTAATCTGGTTGTCTGTGAGATGGGGGAACGCAGCTCGTAGTAAGGAGGCAACAAAATCTTGAATGTAGGCCACATTATCAGGCGTGGGTCCAAGTGCTACTTTTATTCTGTTCTGTTCAACTCGGGAGAACATATAGGCCAAGATAGTTGCATGCATGGTAAGACCTGTAAACCAACAAAAATGTATTATGACAGACACTAAGAAAAACACTTTCAAGTTTGATCAGAAACCAAATAATATCCCACCTGCAGTATGGGAGGTATCTGTGACAACTGAGAAAATGTGTTGTAAAATGTCTGTGAAATATGTTTGATAAAAGCTTTGAGCTGCTGCTTCATGCTGTTCAACATTTTGAAGCATTTGGTACAAAATCTGTAAGCCAGTGTCTGCCACATTTCTCATTGTGTGCTTGAATGCCCATATAATTGAGTCCAATACCAACTTAAATTGGGCTGGAGGGATGTTAAGGAAGGATGGGAAGCAGTGATTGTTAACAGCCTGCAAAACAAAAATTTACAGAACATAACATTCCAGAGTTGACATGAAGAGTACACACACATCGGTTGTACAATTTCACGTACCTGCAATAACAGGAAGAAATTTGTTCTGTGCTCCGGAAATTCTTCAAAGTCCTTATTGATCATGTCAAGGGTACACTCAAACACAGCATCAAAAATCTTAGGAATTTCTGGTGTGATGTGAGCTTCCATCTTGTTCACAATTGTTGCCATAGCACTCAGGACTTCCGGTTCACGAGCTGATGGGACATTTGTTCTCTGGTAGTCCAGAAGAACAGCATCCAAAAGCGGAGGAATGAAATTTTCTAAAACCTAGAATCAAAATTTGTTGTAATGCACCACAAATTTGACACATGGAATACTGATGCAGATCACAAAAGGTTTGAAACTTACCATTGAATGATCCATTGAGCGTGAAATCCAATCAGCAATCAGCTTGATTGTTTCTTTCTTCACCACCCGCATGCTCTTGATCAAAGGCTGCTTTGTAACCGACTCGCCGTTCAAGGCTATTGCAGCACTGATATTTGTACTCATAACTTTATACACATTCAACATGTCCAAATAAATGCGTCCAAGCTGTAAATGTAGTAATGAGGCTAGAGTACAGAAACACATTCAGTTTTAAACTAAGTATGTGACCCTCTGTGACATTACCTGAATGACATATGGATGACCTAATGCTTTGCAAGCTCTGACATTTGTCTTAAGAATGCTGGCTAATTGTTTCACAGCATCAGGATCTTTCAACACATCCACATTCTGTAACAAATAAAATTGAGTAAAAGAAGACCTGACCTAACAACTGATACAAGGCAGTTGATGAGGTAAAAAGCTACCTTCGACGCCTGGCTAATAATGTCATCCCAAACTTGATTGGGAAGCATCATATACTTCTCTATAAGAACATCTTGAGCCATGGTATCTACTTGTGCACTAATCATGTAACCAACTGCTTCATAAAATGTGTGAACCTGAAAGAGAGAAAAAATTTTCAAGTTAAAGGAGGGGGGGAAAAAAGGGGAGGGGGTGTTTAGCCATTACTTTTTGCTATTTATAGAGGGAGAATATACTCAAAAAAATGCAGTCGTTACAAAGGATAAAGCATTGACCAACCTGTTGTGCCTGCAAATCACATATAATGGTGCTGATTGTGCTCAGAATCTCATCGATGAAAGGCATTACCTCACCAACTTGAGTCGTCACAAAATGCCTGCGGCATTTAATGGCTATCTTGATGAACGTATCGCAAGCCATGTCCTGAACTCCCTCATGAGTTTCTACAAAATACAGAGCGATGAGGTTTTTCACTGTCCGCTAAAAAACATTTTAATGAGAGAATTTATTCAAATTCTAATACACTTACCATGCATAAACTCAAACAGTTTGTTGACGACAGTCTTTAAAAACTTCCAATGTGCTCGCAAAAAACGAGGATACTGGCCAACGACATACATAATGTTTGAAGCAATGATAGCCTTGTTATCTTTTCCTTTCTTTTGTTCACACAAACCCAGTAGGTCTTTGATTACTGTGACAAGGAATCTCTTCTCATCCTCTTCTTGCATGGCACCAGAAATGCTTCCAATAGCCCAACACAGCTAAAAAGAAGAAGAAATGGTATTCAAAGCTAGGTTCATGATTTGAAGTTCACTCTCTTTAAAAATAATTTTTAAAAAAGGTATTTGAAACTTACAGTGTTGAGATTTTTCCAGGACCATTCCCTTCCATTGACTTGCAGATGCAACTTCTCAGTCATAACTAATTCAGTATCAGCGCAGTCCAAATGTGTAAGGTAAACTAAAGTTTCTCTCATGTTCTTGTACAAATTGATAGAATCTGTGTCCTTCATAAACTCTCTGACAACTTCACCATTTTCATTTTCTACCACCAATACTTCTTCTGGCTTGGCCATGCGGCTGATCATGATGTATCGGATCTATACGACAAAATAAATGTTCATAAAATAAATACATGAGCAGGAAGCCCAGGGCAAGACACAATTGACTTGGACTATATACAAAGCAAACCTTGGTAAGAACCCGGGAATAAAACTCCCTCCTTGACTGCACAGCAAGATTGGAATACGGTTTGAGGTATAGTGTGGGTGGGGGACTGAATGGGCTTTCACTGTAAAGATCAGCTGCCAGATAATTCCAATATTCCAAGCAAATCTTGAAAATCTCCACTTCTTCAACCTCAGATATGAGTACAAGATAAAGAAGAGCCTGCAAGAAACAGAAGTTTTTAGTTCTCCCTATCCAATGGCAACTCTGCTAAGTGACAATGCAGTGCTCAAGCAGCAATTTTACCTTTAACAGTTCCTCACTAAGGCCCTTCTTCTCCACTAGCTGTCCACGTTCTTTAAGAAATGTGCATAAAAACATAGCCAGATTTTGAATAAAATTTTGCTCTTGGTCTTGTCCACATGCATATGCCTCTTTGATGTTTGTATTGACTGGCAGCATCTGCAGAGTTTGAACATATAAGGGGCGGATTAAAACACTGAGAACAGTGCAGCAAATCACAACCGATGAAACACCGCGAGAAAACTCACCAATTCTAATTGGGCCAGTGTTTGGGTAAACAAAGCAATGAACATGTCATCGTAATTGGCACCAGTTACACCAGCTACTTCATTCAGGCACTTCAAAGTCACATTCCGGAACATTGGTACATTGAGAAACTGGGGGAAAAAATAAATGTCAGCATAGAATATGAAAATTGAGGATGATGTATAAAGAAATAAACTGAACAATAATATACCTTATAAATCAGGGTGCTAATTAATTTTGTTTCAAAAATGTATCCAAGGGGAATCCAGTTCAGAAATCTGAGAAGGGTTTCTAAAGTTGCTCCCACTAAGGGCGCATTCTGTGAATTTTCCATAACATATTGACAAAGTTGAAATATCTGAGAGAATTCTGAACACATTGTGTCCTTCAGGTGTTTGGCTTTTGTTTGGGTCATCTGACCACTAGAATAATCAAATACTTCCTCACTCAACAGCTTCAAGATCTCCATATTGTTTTGACACAAACTTTCATTGGTCTTGCTAGCCCCCACAATGTCAGGAATAAAAGATTCCCAATTTTTGGGCCATTCCCTACTCAATACCTAGAACAGAAAGTCAATTACTGTGTGATTTCCAGACTTTCTATTAAAGTTCTGCTTGGTGCTACATGCTCTCAGATCATTACCTGAACAAGAATCACATTCAACTTATTTAAGTAAATCTTCTCTCTTTCCATAGTTTCAGGGTCTGATGAAGTTTTGATTATAAGACCTACAATGTACTTTTTAATGCCTAAATAACAGGAAGGAAAATATTAGAGTTGTGGTTCCCAAATTAATTCTGGAACAAACTGCATAAATAGAACCTAAGTCGCACTACCTTCGCACTGGTTTCTAGGTAAGACACGCCATCTAGTTTTGATGACTTGTTCTAAAATCTGAAGAGCATAGTATTTGGTTTGCTGATTGCTGGAATACTCGAGGATAGCATCTACACGAGTCCATGCATCTGGATGTTCCTTCAGGGTGGTGAGAACTTCTTGAGCAACTCGTTGCTGTAAATGAGTGGTTCCCATCAGCACCTGATTTGCAAGCACACAATAACAGAGCACAATGTCCTGCATAATTAAAACTGACCTGTTCTCCGATCCCTGCATACATGCATCCCACGATGTTGTCAAGGAGGTTTATATCCAACTTCTGGTTAAAATCCAAAAGTTTGGATGCTTGCTCAGACAGAGTTGCCATTTTTCACTCACACGTCTGCAAGGAATTGAGCATTTGAATTAGGAATCGCACAAGGAAAAACATTTACCTCACTGTACTTTCAGAAATCTTTAATTGCAATGACAACTGCCAATATTCAATATGATTAGACAGAAGGAGCTATTGCACTTACATGTACAAATCAGAGGGGGAAATTAATCATACATTAGCCAGCTCCACAGACAAAACACCACAGCACACCTCTTTCCACACAAAATCATTCATCTGCTCATACCTGAAAGATCAAACCACAACAAATGCATTAGCACCAAGATGAAAACGTGTTTTAAAAAAATTGGGAAGTTTTACTTCTCTTGGTATCCGCTTTGAACACTTTTGATAACCTTAAACCTCAGCTGTGGAGTGTTTTCACTGCCTACATAGGCCATTGAAACCAAAATTTTCAATTTATTCCTTCCCTTTCCCATACAAACATGAGGCAACTCATAGTGAACCAAGGGCTGGGTTATTTCAAGGAAGGCAAAACGAAGTACTAGAGAAATCAACTTTCTAAGGCAATGTAATAGGGTGTGCAAGTTTAATAAGCATGGTTCCTACATCACCTAAGTAAAGAAATATGTCATTGTCAATAATACCTTTCATAGGGCCGGAATAAGCACGCACGCACACACCCATACTCAAGTCAGAAGAGATCATGTCATTGGTACTTGCACTAACTGCCCATTCTTCCAGATCCTACCAAGCCATATTCCTTACATGATCTGTCATACTGACACACACTCCACACCGCTCAGAATTCTGCACAAACCATACATCAATTGTCACACCTCCACTTGCATTCATACACAACCATTCACGACAAGTACAGAAGAAGGAAAGCAGTCAGAAGAACACTAGATAGTGAAAATATTGAGAATCAAAGCATTAGGAGGTTAAGTCCAAATAGAGAAGCACAACATCAAAATACAAAGTTCCACCACCAGATTTTCATAAGAGATAGGTGCAAAACTTGGTCACAGGAAATAAACACCATATACCCCAATGAAATCAATGGCATACAAAATCTTGAGAGATTATACGGATCACATTCAAGCCTAAAACAGGACAGCTGTACAAAGGTGTACAAATGTTCATACTTGAAGTGCACAATTGAAATTGCATTTAAATGACACAAACCTGAGAACATAAAAAATCCAACTAGTCTCCTAATCAATTGCAAAAATGCCATGCTTGTCTTAACCATGGGAGCAAACAATGAACTGAATGGTGTGTAACACCACAAGACTTCCATTAATGCAAAACATAAAAGTTTGAACTCTTTTCAGCCGCATAGATAAGAAACGCGACCTGACACATGGTTTGTAAAGACAGCATCTAAGTGATCAGGAACCCCCCACACAAAATCAGCTCCTAAATGGGGGTGGGGGTTAGGAGGATCTTGTGCAGGGTGATCCTTCAAAAGTACAGTGTCGGACCCAAGTCTGCAGCAGAAAACAATCAACTACAACCGCCTTCAATCAAAACTTGGCGATGTTGTTTAAATGAAAAGTTTTACAAAAGTTGTCCCGGCCAAAATGTGCTTCTCAAATGATACGGACGTTAACCCCCTGCAGGATAGGCCTAGGCTATGCCCACCCGTCCCGAAAAGCGACGCGAGCCCAGCGGCAACATCAACAAAAGGACAAACTCATGTGCATGCAAACGCCTGCAACGTGCAGGGCGTGCATGTGGGCCTTACGGCGGAGGGAGGGTTTGGTCCTCGAAGTGACAATGACACAAGTTAACTGTTTACTGGAACACGCATCCTTCCCTTCCCGCGCGTATGTACATTACTGCGCATACACTGGCTGCCGTCGGCGGTCGCCGCTGGGCTTGCTCCGGGCACGAGGACGCAGAACTTATTGTACCTACAGCCGGAACACCGTCTAAACTTCTACGATAACATTGGCCTACTCACAACGGATACCAAGAGAAGTTATCTTTCACAACAAACTGACAGCAAACAAAGATTTCAACCAAGTTGTACTGATTCCAACCTAAATATCTTTCTCTCATCAAAATAACAAGATGGCCGTACGGTGCCTGACCTCGGTGCAAGCCCTTCCCTGATTGGTCGGTGGAATTTTGCCGCACCAATGGGAGTGCGTTTGAGTTTTCTGTTTGTGACGCTCGGCACGGCTTGTCGGATGCCCCGAATGGGTTGCGTGCGAACTGTGCCCGTTTGGCATCGCGAAACCAGATTCGACGATCTTACCTGGTCGACCAAAATGAAAAGCTTTACCCTTTACATTCCGCGAGTATTACCAGTCGTACCCAACCGCGTTTCCTAGCGACGGTAAGCAACCGCAAATACGCAAAACTTCAACTGTCGATCACGCGGGAATTACAAACCCGAATCGTTGTGCCAGAATCCTACTCCTCGAACCCAGGGCGAGCGGCGCTGTGAGAAGGGTATTTTAACACTCCAACTGGTAAATACGACCCTCTCCCGGTGCTCGAGGTGCCCAAACACGGCAAGAGTCGCGTCTTTCCATTATTTGATTGCCCTTTCCCTGCTCTGTCTCGTGGCTCTCCCTGTCGGTTGCCGCATGGTACCACGGGCATCCAGGGCTTCCTGGATAGCGCCGCAGTTGCCGTTTCCGACTCCTCGACGCCACCAAGCTTTCGGCTCCACTCTTTTCCTCGTCCCCGATTCCCTTTCCGCCATTAGTGAAGACGCCATTTTATCCCCTTGCTTCATGATTCACAATGAGTGATTATTCAGCGGTTGCGCCGCCACAAAATTTCACTCAAAGTGCTGCATTTGCTTCAGCTCTCCAACGCGCACGTCAGGTACTGCAGCCGCTCGCGGGATAACTCAAGTTCTGCTGGCTACGACAGGGCAGGAGCCTGCGTAGCTTTGTGTTTACATGCCAAGTGTCTACGGATCGCCTCCGTGCGCCTCGCTCGCCGCGCGCTCCGGCCGGCCCCTTTATCGCATCTTCTTGGCTCCGGCTCCGATTTTGTCTTATTTCGTCTGCCCTAGAATGTTTTATTCTGGGTTCTGGCTCGCTCTAGACTTGGCTATCGGGGGTTAGTTATCTCTCTAGTTCCCGAGCGTGTGCGACTGTTCTGTTTTGCACTTCTTTTGACCGCCCCGCATCCGCGGGCGAGTGCATGTTGTACCATCGGGAATGTCTCCTCGTGTTTGTACCGGGAAGTTATTACTCGTGGTTACATGTTTCACGAATATTTTGACGGGGCAGGTCTTCGACCGTTTGGGCAATATGGCGTCGCGTGTGCTATAACCTACTGCTCTTGATTCTGTCAAGTGGCCAAGGACTGACCGGTGCCGGTTTTTGAATATTTTTTTTTTTTTTTCGCTAATTTGCAAAGTATAATTTAGATAATGTATTGTGGATTATTAAAGGATGACTTTTGGATGACGTTTTTGAACATTTTCTTCCCGTACATTGAGCTAATTCACTGACCTTACTTGTCATGTTTCAGATTGCAGCCAAAATCAACCCCGGAGGTGCTGCTGAAGGTGGTGGTAAACGCCCTCTGGAAGACGGATCTGGTGAGTACGGTATGTCAATCGAGATCCATCTTTGTAAGTTGACTTCTGTGTGTGCTGATATATGCGCTGAGCTAACGTGCCGTGTGATTTGCAGAACCGGAACCCAAGAAAGTGGCTGGGGTTACTAACGACCCCGTGGCTGCAGCCCAGCTTGGGGCCCTACGTGCTCAGCAAGCAGGTGGCACAGGTAGGGCGCTGATGTTTAATGAGTGATGATCCATTTTGTGCATCTTTTGTTACTTTTGAAGCGATGTCCGACACTGACACGACTTGTAATTTGTTTCAGGTGGCGCTAGCTCTGCAGCCGCGGCGGCTGCGGCACAGGCAGCAGCGGTAGCAGCCAGGGTGGCGGCTGCGGCAGCCGCGGGCGGCCTGGGCCTGGGTGGCCTCGGCAGCGGCATTCACAACGAGGACATCAGGGTGCCCGACAAGATGGTCGGACTGAGTAAGTCTTGTTTGATTCAAAGTTGATGGCTAGGCTTCACTTCTTGGAAAGGTCGTGTAGTATAGAGGTGAGGGAGTGTTTGGTTATCATCATAAAGAAAGGGTGACGGGGGGGGGGGGGGGGGGGGGGGGGGGGCTGCACTTCTGTTAATGAATAAGTGAATTCCATTCTATTTTTGTTTTGTGGAGTTCAAGAATGTTCTAAAAAGTAGAAATTGATTAATGTTTTCCATGCTGTGGTTTCATTCACTTTTATGTTGTAATGGGGTTTTCCAATTTCTCCTCGGAAGGGTTTTTGGGATGATAGGATTATGCCAAGAAATATGATAAAAGGATTTAAGTGAGAAAGGCTACTGAGGGAGAAGACCACTTTTACCTGTAGTAGAGTGGTAGCTGAAAACTTCAGCTTTTGACGTAGATTTAGGGTGTGTTAATTTAGTAAATTTATAGTTAATGTATTCACGTTTTCTAGAACTGCCTCCTTCAAAGAAATTTTTGTTTGGATGTTTTGAGTGTTTTTTTCTGATGAGGTGAAATGTTCCGAAGGTTTGTCAGCAGCTTTGTCTATGGAGCGTTCCGTCATAAAATATTTTGCAGTGCATAGTGTGTGCCCTTTCATTGTAAAATTATACTGCTTTTGAGAATTGCTCCTATGCTTTGAAAATCGCATTTGCTAATATCTTATGTTTCTTTCCTCATTGGTTTTGAGTTGTTTTATTTTATGGGATTTGTAGTTGCTCATGGGCTTCTCCCCGGTCCTGCTGCAACAGCTTCCTTCAGTTCATTTCACAATTGCAGAACTATTATGGCGCTGAAATTGTCATCATTTGCTTCTTGTGCTGACTTTTCTAACGTCATACTTAACTACCTTCCTTTTTCTGTGTATATTTGTTGGGTTGGGATGTCTTAGATTGGCTTGCTAGGTTGATGTTCCTAGGCGACATTTGCTCTGTTTGAGTAGATCAAACTCTAAATACATACGACTTGCATGCTCCAAGTGGAGTGCTCTTGATCTTGTGTGTGTGAGAGCATGATATTCATCCAAGGGTACCATTAGTCTTCCCCTGCCTTGTTGACAGTATCTTATGTGTTTTGTTTTATTTCTTATTTTGGATGGGGGATTTTTTGACACTGGAGGAGGCGACTCAATCAGTCCTCTTTGCTTGCTTAAAAATTTGAGTCATTCCATGTGAAGAGAATCTTACTTCCTGCCTTAAAATTCTACAAATGTAAAAGTACAAGTTATTGATGTACATCAATCAAATGGGATTGCAGTGCATACTTTCTGATACGTTGTATGCCCCTTATTTGGTTAAGCTGCGCCGTTTGTGAAGACTGTTTTTATGAGATCAGTGTAAAGCTAAATTCTGATGCTACCCTTCCATGAAGTATGTAAGAGGGTGAGCATGTCTGTTATGGCTAGCGGTTGGATTCACAATGAAATTGTGTATTTTTATTCCTTGCAGCTCTTGAAAACCTGTCCTTGAACCACTACATTTATTCCAGGGTTTCTGCAAGTTTGAGAACTAGTAACTGTCTAAAATGTCAATTTTGTATAAGAGAAGTAAATTGGGGGTAGGGGGTTAAGCTGTGATGCTGCAGATTTCTTTATTAGAATGAACTGATGTTTCATGGTTGAAAGCTTTCCCTTAGTGCTTGATTTGGCCAGTTTCTGTTCAATTGAATCCTAACTTGTGGAGAAAACATCAACTGTGATCTGAGGAATAATTTAACTTGCGGCAACCCTGTTAGGTTCCCCTTTTATACTGCTCGGCAAAATTAGTGACCCTTTCCTCTGACAGACGTGTTATGTTTCCAGATCTGGGCTTCTTCCAGTAGCTGGGTTTCCTGGTGGTTCTGGCAATCTGATTGCCCATCTCCCCCTCTCGACTAGTCTGGAGCTAGTTGGATCATGATCAGTCGTGTGTGTGATAATCAGGCATACAGGCGCAGCCTTGTAATTCAGAATTAATTCTACCACACGGTGGCTGTGTTTTCGGTGGTTGGAGTTAAAGACATCACACTGTCCTCCTCCTGCCGAGTTTTATGCAATGTTTAACTTGTCGAGGGACTTGTGGAGACTCGCTAATTATGAGAAGCAGTTTGTTTTTGTTTTGTTATGAATTTGTTCCCATAGATAAATTTAGGTTGTTTTCACCTAGCACACTTTAGTTGGGGTTTTGTCTTTTCCTCTTGCAGATTATGGAGACAACCCATTTCCTAGTTATGAAGTTGTTCAGCTGCAACCCTTCCTAACTGATTCGTTCTTTGTGTAATATTTTAGAATCTCCCAGAGGTCATCCCAGTGTGGAAAGACAATTTGTTTTCGTTTCCATTTTCTTATGTGCCATTCTCACTTTACCCTTTTCTTTTTTTCTTAATTTTTTTTTCTTATCCTTCCTCTCCTTAACCTTATCCTCCTCATATAATGTTGCTGCTGTGTCTCTGAAAAATATGCAATTTCATGGTGATGATTATATGCGAGTCATGGCACGATGTGATGACTGTGTGTGGTTCCAGATGGTGGCGGCCCACATTTGGGTTTTGGCGCCATCACCACAGAAGAAATATTGGTTCCGGACCGGATGGTTGGGCACCGTAAGTGTGGTGTAGGGGACAGATAGGGCCGGTGGCCGGCAGCAAATCAATTCCTACCGTTGGCTCCAGTTTTAATAACGCTTTGCTGTTGATAGTAGTTTTTGCAGCAAAGTAGAATTGAGCCAATGTAAAGAAACTGTATGTTATATTTGCATGACTCAAATTTTGGGGTCATTTATTGGTGACACTTAGTGTTGTGAAATCTCTACTATTTGATTGTCTTCAATAAGATTTTCAAACAAGTGGGGGGTTTTACTGTTGTCTATCATGGTAGGTGACCCCCTCAGGTCACACGCAGACCGAAATGAAGGCAAAAAAGTTCTTGTTTAAGTTGTCCATGCAATACTCATACAGTTAACAATATGGTTCATCAAATGGGGTGTATACCGAAGGCAGGCAGATCCTATGCCGTAGGCAGAAATCATTATCTACAAATACGGACCGGCCAGTGTCTCCCCTAAAACCACTCGTTTGCGGTGGTTCTTATACCTGTGCATGTCCTAGAGAGTATTTGTTTTGTACCATTCAATGGCTACTGTTATTGCCATAGCTCGCGTAGGCCTGAATCTTTGCTCTGGCTAGCATGCGTAGTGTGCATGCCTTATTTAAATGTGGGTGATGCTGAAATGTGCGTCAAATTAGGAGAACTGCTGCTTAATTAGTTAAATTAAATTTGACTGTAGTTGGCGTGTAGTGGTTGAGGGCAATAAAAAGATGATAACTGTGAGCTTGCTCTTTCACATAAATTCTAATATCTTCTTGGTCTATCTCAGTTTCACCCTGTAAATAGAAGCAGGATAGTATAGTGAGCTTCAATGCTATTAGTGTTTAACCCTTGCACTTTCATTTTAACTTATCATTCTGCCTGCTGGTGCTTTTTTTACCACAGTGTTACATGCCCCTTTTTATTTGTTTACAGTAATTGGTCGAGGAGGAGAACAAATCAGCAGGTTACAAAATGAGTCTGGGTGCAAGATTCAAATGGCCCCGGACAGTGGTGGGCAACCCGACAGAGTATGCACACTATCGGGTACTAGAGAGGCAATTGGGTAAGTTGACTGAACTTTTGGGAGCCTGTTTTATTTTCATTACGGGTGCATTGCGCTTGTTATAATGTTTGTTTCTTTGTTTGTACAGGAGAGCAAAGGATTTAATAAATTCAATAGTTCAACAACGGAGTAGAACGGAGGGGGGAGGAGGCGGCGGCAACGGCGGTGGCGGTTCGGGCGGCGGCTCCGGGGGAGGGGGAGGCATGCCTGGCCTCGGTGGTGACCTCGGCGTTAACTCCACACAGGTGAGGCGCGCTCAATCTCTTGGACAATTTTAATATCTAGGTAGATAAGTTGGGGTGTGGCTTTTGTTTATTAATCCGTGACTGTATCTTCACTTTTTCTCTTTGCAAGTCGTGTTACAGCTTACTTATAGAGAACAAGGTTTTTGTCCCCCCCCCCCCCCCCCCCCCCCCCCCTTTTATTTTTTTAAAATTTTAATACGTGAATACTGTCTGCTGCAAATGTATCCTTAGCACATATGAGGTAGTCGGCTACATCTCTGCGCGAATCGTATCATGCTGTGTGTAGTGTGGTCAACCTGGTTAGAGCCGTTTGGTGATGCACAGCTGGTAGTATTTTAGATTTGCATGCTCGTGTAATGGTTAAGTAATAGACAAAGACCGATTTCAGTTAGTGTTGACATTGGTGCTTCTCTAGGGGTGTGGAGGCTGAAGCTGTAACTAACTGTCAGCAAACCCCAGCCACTATTATATCTTCTAACCAACATAATGACATACTGAAATCATTCTTTCAAGTTCTTGCCGTTACAAATTTTTATTACTGGGAGTCTTTTGGTTCTTCGTGCTGAAGGTGAGTAGTCTTTCCATTTTTGTTGTTTGGTGTGCTTATTGTAAGTTCTTTCCGACAGAATTTTGTTTGTGCTTGCATTGTGTGGGAGTATTTCGGGTTCTTTAGGCATCTTCTGGCACTCATTTCTCCTGTCTCATCGCCTGCTCACGTGCCCAACAATCTGGATAGGCCTTCCTCCTCAATAAACAAAAAATCTATTTATGTTGGCACATTTAGACTGGGGAATCCCAAGAGAGAAAAAATGGGAGGAATTCTTTTATCTGTGTTCAAACTTTTGTGGTTTTAAGACCCGTTGTTGGGGAAGTGTATTTTCTCTCATTATTTTCTTCATCCATTTTTGGCACTATGAATGGTTAGAGGCGTTTCTCTCACTTCAGCTGGGCATCCTGGTTTATTGTTCAGTAGGTGGTGCTTGGTTTCCGGGTATTAGGTGCTATTAACCCGGTTCTTTTGGTGCCTGTACTCTAACCCTTTGGGGCACTTGCAACGGTCCGTGTGCTTTGTGCTAAACGTTCTTGGACTCGTAGCCTAGTTATTGTAAACGGAGGAAGTATTGTTGCCCTCCAGGTGGAGATCATGGTTCCTGGACCAAAGGTGGGGCTAATCATCGGCAAGGGTGGTGAAACAATCAAACAGCTCCAAGACAAATCAGGAGCGAGGATGACCGTCATCCAAGATGGTTGTATGAATCAGGACCAAGAGAAGCCTCTCAGGATTAGTGGAGATCCTCAGAGTGTTGAGGTATTCACTGTCTGCTTTCTCTAATCCCTTTACAATTTACGGACGTGGCACTCATGGCTCGAACTCGGATGCAGATAATTTTTGACTCGACCAGAATTAGTTCTAATTTGTTGGCTCTTTGTTTACAATGGACTTGGGCTGTAGGTAATTCTGCATGGAGTAATGAGCGGTAGTGAATGTTTAATTTCAATCCAGTAGGCTCAAATTTCTGATAATTCTCTTGGTCAGTACAGTACATTCCTAGTGTCCCAGCCATCGGTGCCTGTCCCCGAGTTCTTTTCCTTCTCTATTTCTCTCTCTCTCTCTCTCCTGGAGGTGTTTCACTGCTCTCCGTGGGCTGGACTGTTGGGGTAGCTTTGACAGACCGTTTTTGTTCCAGCATGCTAAAGCTCTGGTGTATGAATTAATAGCAGAAAAGGAAATGCAGGTTAGTGGCGTGTTGGGCATGTTTAGCCACTGCTGTGTGCCTGGTTACTGTGTGCGGCTGACCTGCTGACTGTCACTTTCGTCTGATTTAGAACGCGTTTGGCGGCCACGCTCGCGGGAGTGGGGGAAGGAGGGATGGCCTCTACAGTGATGTGATGGGTGGTGGTGGTGGTGGTGGAGGTGGAGGAGGAGGTGGTGGAGGTGGAGGTGCAGGTGCGGAGTCGATGGAGGTGAGTTGAGAGACTCTGTGCTAGGGAATCTGACACGACTTGCAAAGCCACACCCCTGGGAGCCACTTCCTGTTCAACCATTGTCTTGTCTGTTCTATTTTCATTAATTTTTTTTCCCCCCGACTGACAGGTACGACTGCCTTGTGCGTTCTGTGTTGTTCCTGTACGCACTGAGGGCTTTTGCTTACGTTTCTGAACCTGTGGTGATGTGTCGAGCCTGGCTTCCTCTGTTTTGCAGGTGTTAGTTCCACAGGCTGCCGTCGGAGTAGTTATAGGGAAAGGTGGAGACATGATCAAGAAGATTCAGAGCGAGACTGGGGCTCGGGTGCAGTTCCAGCAGGGCCGGGACGATGGCCCTGGGGAGAGGAAGTGCCTGCTGACGGGCAAGCCGGCCCAGGTCCAGGAGGCCCGGATGCGTATCGAAGAACTAATCGACAGCGTTTTGGTGAGTGTTAGTAACATTCCTTTTTAATCCTGGGCTGCTCTACCTGTCGCTCTCTTCCCGCCACTCTATTTGCGCCCTCGTTTTGCAGAGGAGAGACAACGAGATGGGTCGCGGCCGACGGGGGCCCGGTGGTCCCGGGGGCCGGCCGTTCGACGGCATGGGCGGCGGCCGGGAGGGTGGCTTCGGGCGCGAGGACCGCGCGGGCTGGGACCGCGGCGGCGGCGGTGGCGGCGGCGGGCGTGTCGGCGGCCCCAGTGACAAGCAGGAGATGGCCTTCACCATCCCGGCCACCAAGTGCGGCGTTGTGATCGGCCGTGGCGGCGAGACCATCAAGCAGATCAACGCCCAGTCGGGCGCCCACTGCGAGATGGACAGACGGCCGAACAACAACCCCACCGAGAAGATAATCCTGATCCGAGGCAGCCCGGACCAGATCGAGGCCGCCAAGAGGCTGATTCAGGACAAGCTGGGGATGGTGAGTTGCGGGGCCGCCGTGTCGGCGGTGGCTGCGGCAGCGGCGGCGGTGGGTCCAAGCTGATGAGCGCCCGTCTCCTTTGCAGCCCTTAGGGAATCCCAACGGCGGCCCTCCCAGCCAGTACCCGATGGGTGGCGGCCCCGGCGGCCCCGGTGGACCCGGCGGTCCCCCCGGAGGCCCTGGCGGTCCCGGCGGCCCCGGCGGCCCACCCCAGCACTACGGTGCGGCCCAGGGCTGGGGAGGGCAGTACCCCCAGTGGCAGCAGGGTCAGGGCCACCCCAGCGACCCCAGCCAGAGCAACGCCGTCCAGGTGAACCCCCAGACGGGGCAGCCCGACTACTCCATCCAGTGGGCCGAGTACTACCGGTCGCTCGGCATGCACCGCGAAGCGGACATGATCGAGCAGCAGTCCAAGGCCAACAAGGTGAGTGCGGCCCCCGTCACGCCCCGCCCCGCCCCGTCGGTGCGTGTCCCGGGTCCTTGACCGGCCGACCCTTGACCCCCAGGGGATGCCGGCGGCGCAGCCCCAGCCCCAGCCCGCCGCCCAACCTCAGCCTGCCGCGCAGCCGCAGCCCGCGGCCGGCGCCGCCGCCCAGAACGGCCAGCCGGACTACAGCGCGCAGTGGGCAGAGTACTACAGATCGGTGGGCAAGATCAAGGAGGCTGACGCGATAGAGGCCCAGATGAAGGCGGCCAAGTCGGTGCAGGTGCAGCCCCAGCCCCAGGCCGGGTCCGCGCCCCAGGTGCCCGGGCAGTCCGCCCCCGTGCAGCAGTCCGGCTACGGACAGCCCTACGGCTACCAGGTGAGCTTGACGTTCGGCCCCGCCCCGCCCCGCCCCGCCTCCCGCGAGTGTGATTGCTGACTCGTCTCTGGTGCTTCTTCTCGCAGGCGGCGGCCGGGTATGGCTACGGCGCGCCCGGCGGACCCCAGCCCCCCCAGCAGCCCGGCCAGCAGCCGCAGTACGGGTACCCCGGCTACGGGGCGTACGGCGGCCAGCCCGGCGGACCCGAGAACTGAGCCGAGCCACGCCGCTTTTTCTGTAAGTTTGCAACCCCCCCGGAACGAAGCGTAGGTACTGTTCCGGTGTCCCGCCCAGTTCCCTGGGCATGCTTGTGAACAAGTGCTGGCACGAGGGAAGGGCCCACGTTTACAGGTGTGCTGTGCGTGCTGTCGGAGTTGAACGCGGCAGTCGTTGCTTTCTTGCATTTTCCGACAATATGGGATCAGTTATGCTTTTTTTTTTTTTTTTTTTTTTAAATGTTTTCATACCTTGTCCATTCCATTTCAAAGTGTTGATTATTGAAACCTGTGATAAGATGTTAAGTTGTCTGTGCTACCATGCCATGTTGCTACGTTCGTTTAATGCCATGTTTGATATGTAATGGCTGAATCCAGCAGGATTACTGACATCTTTCGCTGAAATTGGTGGACAAATTTAAGGATACCTTTGAGAGGGTTAATGACTGAATTGAGTAGCTTCCGAGGTCTTTGTTACCAGTTATACCACTATCCAACACTGCGCACCTACTTCAGAAGCAATATAGTTATCGCGTTTGAACCTTCATGGTGGTGTCGTCCTGCAAGGACGTGGGTAAATTCAACCGTTCACAACTTTTATCTGAACTGCCTGCACACTTCGCAAGTTTAATTGCACAGGATGCTCTTCTTTCCTACTGTTAGCAAATAAGTGACTTACTTGACATCACATGCCCAATCGGTCTCCTTGCAACTACATACTTTTCTGGGTGTAGGCATGGGACATCATCTTGTATTGTCAAAACATGCCTTGTTCTGTGTGTTTACAGATTTGGCCTGCTGTTGATATGTCTGCGTGTTCTGCAACCAATCAGATCACTGTTATTCCTAGTGTACTGCACCATATTGAGAAATCTATACAAGCGTTTTATGAGATTTATATATAATATATATAAAACACTTACATGCATCCCTTGGAAATGAATGAATGGATTTGGTGGGGATTTATTATGATTTGGAGCGCTATGTCCTTTTTTTTCTCCCTTTTGAGTGCTAACAGCTGAAATATTTTGTAACATTTCTTTTTCTTTTTTTTTTCTTCCTTTTTTTAAAAATGATAGTTCCTTCACCTGGTCATGAGGTATACTGCTATCATCTGACACAATTGATGAGACTTTGTGATTGAATTTGACATGCTTGATGTTCATTTATGTTGATCAATATGCCCTTGTTTATATGGAATGTATGTGATAGGGTGTGAAAGTATTTGAATTTGTTGTCCTTGCATTAAGTTTTTCTTTTTCTTTGAATGACCATTCAATGATTGAGAAGCCCATTTATATTAAGATTTGACTGTGAAAGAGGTTCTCTTTTCGAAATTATTCATTTCCCCCTTCCTATCGGCGAGGGTGGCCAAGGACGTGTTCATCCTTCATCATCAAGAGGCACGTGATCTCTGAGCCCTGTGCTCATTGTTTGTGGTGAGGTAAAATAAGATATTGTAGCTCAATTTGTTAAATCAAGTTAAAATGTCTTATGTTGATCATTGTATTAGGGTATTTCTTGTAACATGTCTTACCATTCTTTCCTCTTGCATTGTTTTTAAATATTAAAATGGCCCTGATAACTGTACTGTGGTTTGTTATTCCTGAACCCTCAGGTCTGTGGCAGCAGACGACGCCAGGAGGTTATCGAGATTGCCATCTCTCCTTCCCTTATGTTGTTTTATTTGATAGTTGCCCTACTTTTTGTGGTGAGTTGCCCTCATCCTTCCAAACGCCATTTTTCTGTAACAGATGAGTAAAAATTCCTATGCGGGCTAATTTGTCTAGTTACTGGGTACTTTTCATATCCGTCTTAAAATATTTACTGTTTTCTCAGTGACCCATAAATCAACACACTATTCAGCTCCTTAAAGATGCTGGTTACTCAGCTTCAATCTTCCTCTTCCTCCTCTGGCATTGGAATCTAACTTCTGAGCAAAATGGACAGTCATAGAAATTAGACTGTGTTGACAGTAGAATTTGCTCAGGGAGTTGACTTTAGTTGGAAGGTTGCAACACATGGTTTTACTTTTATGCCCAATTATTCAAAGACGTTTAAAGAACCTGCAGGAGCCCTCTGTACCTCTGAACTTCACAGGCTCATGTTCTGGGGATGTCCGCCTGTATGTAACCTTTGCCTTTGAGATTGCTCTCTTTGCAGGCGCAAAGTTAATCACAATTTGTTTGCAATTGAGCATCAGTTTTAAGGAAGGAGTGGGTAGCCCATGCATGGCACTTTTGATGTGTTCTAAGGCAGCTATTGAGAGTACCCAATAAATTGAAAAACAACCTGCACTGTGATTCTTACTCATTTTGAAGTCTGGAAGAAATGGTGTCTGGGACCCTGTGGCACACCACTCTGTGGTCTTTACATGCTACATTTTGCATACTGCTAGTAATACACTACGTTTTCTCCAGTTTCCCATAGCATTGACATACCACCCACTGAGAAATTTTTATGACTGCAAATTGAACTTGTCCAAGTATTTGATGGCTTTTCCTTTAAGACTTGAACCTGTCCCCCACTCTCACTGGCATAGCTGTGAATTTGTTCTGAAGAGGCACTGATACCACTGACGCCATTTCCTGAATTCTGTGCTCTTTTGCCGTGTGAAAGCTATCCAACACTGAATTGTTCAGCTGTAAATGTCTGTTTGAATAAACTCATTTAAAATAACTCACTACTTTTAAATAGAATAAAGTTTTGTTTTACTTAAATTTTCCTTGCGGCTGAATCTGGTCTGTTCAGGCCACATTAATTATTTTCTTAGTGTTTATCCTAAAGTCATTTGGCTCTGTGGTTTTGGCAACTACCTGCATTTCGTACCAACCACTTCCTGTCCTTTTTACTTCAATTTTTCCTTGTGCCTGCCTGTCCGTGCTAAATACAGGCAGGCAGGTGCAATTTCATTCTAAATTTCTACTTCCATGGACTGGATTCTAAATGTGCTGCTGATCTCTGACATTGAGCTGCTTCTTGTTAACTTATCAAACTATTTGAACACCGTCCGATTGGTATGTCCACCCATGGCGCCAGGGTCCCTATCTTTTGCCTTGGTGGTCAAAGTTGTAAGATGGGCTGAGCTTCTGATATGGTCCACCGGATTCATTGACAACTAATGCTTGAAGTGAACCCTTATGTCAACTTTCTGGCTTGGAAGTGTTCGGCTTTTCGGCTTGGTACCCCTGTTTCCCCCATGTACTGTGTACACGTAATTGTACATGCTCTTCTAAATTCAATGGTCAATTTGAATGGTGTGCCTCTCAATCAGATGAAAACTTGTCTCCGCTTGCCCGTGTTCTGGATTAGGTGCTAGCTAAGCTGCGACCGTGATCTTCAAGCTCACAGTCCATATCACATGGTGACATATGGTGTGATGAAATTTGGTCCTGTTTTGTTCTTTGAATTCAAACCGAATATGCTGTGTGCTTGTTTAGTCATGTATCCATACTGGCCCTGTGATATGAGATGCAGGACAAGTTACCTTGTATATCAGCCGTGTAAACATTAGTAGAACATATCTATGTTCATCTTCCGTTTTTATTGTGCCTTGCCGACACCAGTGGGTGAGAGAAAGACAAGTTTAGCGATAGCCTGTCTCGCCCACCCAAATCGGACCACTACCTTCTCAGGCTGTACTTCAACAGGCGTGGGGGAATCTTGACAATCACACGTCAGCTAATTACTATTTTCACATTCCTTAATGGAAACTGTTTCATGTAAGTGTTCATGTAGTATACAGTCTAGTGCGGTCCGCGTGTAGAGTAATGAAAGTGCCTTGACGCTGAAATGCGTGCTACATGTGCTTTTCCTGCAGAAGCATTTGCCTCATCAGGAGGATAAAGTAGTCCGGTTTTTCTTCCATCCAAGGTACGTATATGCTACTCAGCTGTCACAAGCTTCTGAACATCGACATTGATATACTTCTGCTCACTGAGTTTTGTATGACTGGGGCGGTAGCCTTCTGCACTGTTTACCTTGTGGTCTTTGCATGTTACCTCATAGGCAATTAGCCAGTTTTTAACCTGCTTTAAGTGGCCTTTCTCTCCATAATTCCAGTAGGGTGTTTTTTTTTTTTTTTTTGTTTTTTTTTAGGCCAGATCGAAGGTTGCCTTTTGCAATGCCGTTTATGCCATTTACTCTGCAAATTCTTCTAGGAAAGTCATAAAACTGCTCCCTTTGCTTTTCACTAAATTCAGATGTATGTCCAGTCGTGACAAGTGTACACCCCTGGTAAAAGTACTGTGCACTGTAGTTGTCGCTATTGAATGAGGCAGGTGCCCCAACCCCTCAACTCTACTGTTCCTACTGCATCAGAACATTTTATTTTAATTTTTTTACCCCTATATCTTTATTCCCATTGTATCTTGCAATTGGTTGTGGTGCCTAGATCATGGTCCTTCAGTCCGGTCTGTTTTGTGTCAAAGATATGAGTTTTGACAGTATATGAATGTCTGGCATTGTGTTTCATGTGTCGATTGGTGTACTTGACAGCAAATGAAGTGACTGCGCTTGCTTTTATTCCCCGTTATTTTAGAAAAGAAGTGATGTCTTAAAAGTGACTCTTACCTTGTTCATTTTCTTGATATTGCTTGTTCTATGGCCTGTTTGGATTGCACTAGTCTATGTGCACTTTCTTTGTTATGCCTTGCGTAGCTCTCTTCTCAATAGCAGAAACTTGAATACCCACCCAGCATATGCAGTGTCCATCTGATCTTTGATGGTACTTTGATGTTATGGTAGATGTATACTTCAGCCTCTTTCCAGAGCTCAGGTATCCAGCCCTTTGGCTATCATGACAATACTGTTCAAACCTACATCTTGTGTGATCTATTTGTTTGGCTTTCTCACTGCATGTGTGCTCGCAGGTGATGCAGGAACTATGGCGCAGGGGTCCCTGTAGCTTTCCTGAGTCTAACATCTGGTTTGCATTGCTAGTAGCCATTACTGAGCCGTTGCGAGGAAGCCTTTTTCTTTTACCTCTTGTAACTCCTTGCAGACTAAAGTAAATCCGTTAACTTTGAAAACATTAAACCTTAAAACTTGACTCTGAATATTATCATTCTAGTTAATTCTCAATGACTGTGTTGTTTTCTCATGCAGTATTTTTGCTTCAGCTCAGTGAGATGACACAATCATTGTTGCATATGTTCCCCGTATCACTTTACCAGTTAAAGTTACTTGTCGTTTACTCACTGTGATATTGTTTGCATGTGGCCTCAAGTGAACCCACTACTTTCATTGCTGGGTACATCGTTCAGGTTGCCTGTTTGTAGGGACTGTATTTTGTCTTTTGTGAAAAGGATTTTGAATATGACAGGGCCACCACATGCTTTTCTGGTTTTTGTCTGCTTGTGTGTGCGGGATTGTAGACAACATCAATCTTCATGTACCATTCAGTATTCTTTCCAAATTTATGCATGAATTTAAGTTACTATTTTTCCTTAATTGAGCCAACGCAGTCGTATATGAGTTTTACAGAAATTTTGCAAGTCTATGTGCTCAATAAGGAATGGGACAACCTATTTACCTCACCATCATGCCTGATTCACTTTTCTTTCCTCAAAATATATGACATTGATTTCAGTCTGAAGACACTTTTCTTTCCTCTCTACACTTCAGGGTGTCGAGCAAGCCTTTAGTCAGATTTGCCTATGCTCGACAAGAAGGGCACTTTGAATTCCGTTCTGGTCCCTTCATTCACAACAATTGTTTGTGGTTGCTGCCTTTCCACGGTTTGGAACAACTGCTGAAATACTTATCTTGTTGTCATTGTCCTAAGGTTCGGTTTTGGGCACAATCTATGGTTCTAGTAGTATGTTTCTAGTATAGTTTGACCAAAAAAAATTCTGGAACTCATCTTTGCTGTTTTAACAATTAACACTTGCAAAGGTGGAAATCTGTATTTGTCTGAGTGCTCGACACCCTGCACTTTCTGTCCGACTTTTAATGTAGAATGACACCTGACATCAAAATAAATTTCGCCTTCTTGATCATTCTAGTTATTATGAGGATGTGGACATGTCCACCAAGTATTTGCTTTTTGAGTTGCGCACTTTGATGGGTTGTTACTTTCTCACACTCTTTTTGCCATTGGTAATCCATTGTCATGTCATTGTATGTCTGTCACCTTTAAAATATGCTAACTAGCCTTGTAGGAGATTTGTATTTTCATAAGTGTTGACTTTGAAACTTTTCTCGCAAAAATTTTGGTGTCTGTCTGGTTACCAGGCATTGATGTGACTATGTGCTGTGACTCATCCCCTGTTATTGAGGTTTAATTTGCTTAGAAGGAAAACGGTTTTGTTCATTCAACACCAAGGTATTAACGTCTGTGTGTTGTGTGTCTGGTCTCCTTATCTAGTCCATTATCATTAGGTTTTTCATTTGCAAGCATTGCTTATCTATTGACAGCACATGTTTTTAATGACTTCTGGATTTGGTGGTCATGATCTGTAGTTTGTACTCTCAACTCTCAGCATCCGGTTTAGTAGTGGAACTGAAATACTACATATGTCTGCTTTGTGCTGTCGCTGTGCCACAAATTTCTTTCCCCTCCCCCTCCTTTTGCAACATGTGAAGTTGATATATGCACGTCAACTGGGCAGTTTATAAGGTAAGTAAACTTTGCAGCTGAGTGGGCAGCTCATCAGTCAATTTGTCATTGGATGGCCTCTTGTTGAGGAGTTAGGAGCGTTGTTCTTTACAAGTCGGTGCTCATGGGTTGTAGTGTCGGTTTTGAATGGGGAGGGGTGGGAAGAGAGCATGTCCTGAGAGAGAGAAAGAGATGGATTTCATGTTGATTATCTTCGTTCTGGTTGCATTTTTTTTTTCATGACTTGGCATGTTTAGTTGGTATGTAAGACAGCTTCCACCCATTCCTTTGACAATAAACTATTTATTCGGTATACGTGCTTTTATCACTTTTATCCTTCACATTCATGAATACTGAATCATAGTCTGACTGGTTTTGATGGTTTTGTGAGACGATTTAAAAGACAAGGTCATATTTAATAGTTTAATTCTGACCTCGCTGACAAGTAAACAAGTTGACATATGTAACAGACCTATATAGTTACAGGAAGAGAGAACATGCGCATCTCAGCATGGTCTCATGATCATTAATTAAATTTGCTTTAGCAACCTCATAAGAAAATAAGGATTCTATTTTATTTTCCCAAATGGTAAATTTTAAATTTTCCTATCATACATGTGAAACATATCAAAAGCAGTAAGTGTAGCTCATATGCTATGATGAAATCAGATAAAACTTCCCCTTCCGAAGGAAAGCCGCAATACAACACAGGAATAGTCAACAGTAAAACAAACTAATGGCTAAGGAGAAGTGATAATTGATCCCAATTCAAATTAGAAGTAACAATTGCAATAACAACAGTAATAACAATTATAGTAGTATTAATACGACTTAATTACAATATTGATAAAAATATGATTAAAGTGACTAAAAGTCATTAACAGGATGGCTTGAAAAAAATTTAACAATGCGAAGTTTGGACATTTCTCTAGCACATTATGCCGCAACGATACAGCTCATTGCCCCATTCTACCAATCTAAATTTATGTGTATGAACAGAGTGGCATTAAGACCAATGGAGAAATAACATCATCACAGTATTGCTTTTTCAGATTTTCCTCCATAACATTTTCTTCAAATAAAACTATATCATCTTGTTCAAGAACTCTGCTAAGGTCATGAACAGTAGCAACATCAGCTGTTGACATACCTTAAACCTTTCCAAAGATGGTCTTTCACACAAAGGCATGGAAATCCAAAATAATTTAATTCCTCTAAAAGGCTTACACATAACAAGGATAAATTGACCAAAATACTAAACCAAATCACTGCATCCTTCAGTTACCTTAAAACCATAAATTCTTGGAATGCACTGATTGTTGAAAAATTTTACCTTTTCACAAAACTGGAAATTGTCCTGTCTGTACCCAACGACAATTAGAGGGAGGAGAAGACTAAGAAACAAATTCGAGACTCCATACTATCCCCACTAACATTTTAAAGAAATGTCCACATGCTCCTCTAGCAAGTTTAGAAAGAGACAAAGATTTAAATATTCATGCATGCAACGATCCTGACAACGTAGATATAATAACAATCGCATAAATTAAAAAGTCATAGAAATTTTAAGATACATAAAACAAAGAAATAGATGTTGATTTCCAAGAAAAATATCTGTGCAAATATGTACAAATATCTGAATACATTAGCTTATACTATATACATACACAATACATGAAATGAGCATCACAGAACAAAGAAACTGGTATGCACCAGAAACTCTTTGAATCGACAAAAACCTGTTATCCTCACAATTTTTGAGTTTTGGCCAATCTATGGCAAACTTTGATCACATGAATTCATCTTAGATGACATGAAAGTCCAAGCATAGCACACAATTGAGTAATATTCTATTTAAAAAAAGGGAATGTTTCAAAACTGTATGTAAAAAAAACAGAATGCTACTAACAATACCAGTAAGGTGCTAACAAGTTTTCGGTTCAACTCAACAGCTCATTTCATAGCGTGGCTTCACCCAGTGGAATTCGCCACTCCTAGGTTGTCTCACATCCAAGGGAGAACTTCCATAATAGAGTGAACCAGCTGGGACTACATACAGTACTTAAAAATTTATCACATATATCAGTTACTCCTGAGAAGCTTCATTTACATGGACTAAAAAAGGCCTCAATAGCAAATAAAAAAAAAATAGTACATGCTATGGTCAGCATTTGGATGTGGAGCAGTACATGATCTTTATCTTCCCAACAACAGTAATGTAAATGGTTAAACTGCGTGATGAGAAGAGTGGGAAATGTAACTCACACACAATCTACAAAACAAATTAAAATGGTATTTCAGGCTTGGACTGCCGAGCCACAGTCACTTTGTAAAACTACTACACAGTATAAATCGATGTACTGACACATGGACACATCCATGTACAACGCAATTAATAAGTAATGTCAAAGTGATTAAGAAGCTACCAGAGAAAAATAACCCCTATCAAATAAACTTTTAAAATGTGCTGAATGTAATGCATTTTTCTCACTGACAGTTAATTGATTTGTGAACCTTTCAGGCTGCATCCACACTCCAACACAAAAAACATAAATAAGCACAAGCTGACAAACAACATCTAACAAAGGATCACAAAATCGATAAGCATAAGATAATCACTTAGCTGTACATGTAAAACAGAATATGATGAGCTACGGAAAAAAAAAGTTATCCAATTTCAGAGCAGTTCTGAGAGGCCTTAGTCATTTGTGTTCTATCCGATCTTGTAAGTTCTATCAAAATACATAACGCTTAAAAAGTTCAAACCTATCTCTCTAATGACTAAGTGGTAGCATTAAAACCTTACAGATGTGAATGGTCCAAGTTTTCAAACTGGTTACTGGTTGCGGTAGTGTCAACTTATTATTAGAAACCGCAAAGTCTTCAGGGTGCAACTGGAACTTGTGGTGGTAGGTAACTTTGTTTCTAATATTGCACAGCCACAATTTAAGCGCTCCCAAAGACATGCCTATCATAGTTTATAACAGATGGACCGAGCCAAATGTGTTTGAAAACTGTATGAAACAAAACTTCAGCTGATTAACTGTCAAAACTTTTTTTTTTTTTTTACCAAAAAAGAGTGATCAGAGATCATGAACAACCTCGTCCATGGATAATCTACACATATCCAAGACTTTTCTTCTAGCATAAAATTGGATACGAAAATTTAAATAATATTCTACACCATATTTACAAGCGCTTGTAACTCAGTCTACACCAGCAAACCCTTGTGATCCTTCGATGGCTTTGATGAGCTTTTCACGCAGTTGGTGGTAACTTTCATAGGGTGGTAGATCCAGGCGGTTAAAGCTGAAAAATTATTTTTGTTCATATTACTCAAAGTGATTTATTACTCGTCGTTTTTGACCAGTGCAACAACAAGACTCACCACGTATGAGCTCTCGGGTAATTTGATGGTTTTCCCCACTTTTCTATTGTGAATAGTTGAGGGCCGTTGCTCCCGTAAAGTTCTTTAAAGCCATTCATTGGTACTCTAGATGTACCAGTAACAAACTGAAGTAAACGGGATCGCATTTCATTGTTAAATGATAGAACAACCTGTGAGGAAAACACAGAGCCAAAAAAGAAATGAAGCCGAACTGAAACTGTTACAAATGCCAAAACAAAACTTTTACGCACCCTCCAAAACCATTGGATAGTAATGTGATTGGGATGGTAGTCGCCTTTGTAAAGTGTGTTTTGCTTCCAATCCTTTACATCAATATTTTGGATTCCACACATCAACAACTCCAACTCATTTTCATCAAAAATCTTGATTAAGTTTAGCGGTACAAGGCAGCTGAAGCCATTGAGGAAAGCATTCATTTGTTCTTGCACACGAGACACAAAACGCCACTTAATAACAAGACTGAAAAGAAATATTATAAACATTATAAGAAACATTCACTGCTGAGCAGGTGCACTGAAGACTACAAAAATGTTAAAAACAAACCTGATGTATTCATCTTTGTTTTCATTTGTAACAGGTTCATTAGCACCATTGGGTTTCAGTTCGCGCTGAGATGTTTGACCTAGACTATCTTCATCTACACAGAAAGTCAATTCTAGCTCTGAGGGATCATTTTCTTTTATCCAAAGAAGAGAATTGTAATATTCACTATCCACACTTTCCATATCTTTAAGATCAATATTTTTCTCCAGCATCATTTTGTAAAATGGACGGATGAAAAATGCTGAAAGAAAAAAGTATAAGTACATCCAAGGTGACTAGAAGCAACTATTTAACATCCATCCAGTGTATAAATACCATCTAACAGTTTTCCATGGTATACAGCCATTCCAGCAACACGACCAATAAACTTGAAGTAACTAAGGTGTTCTTCATTGCACAGCCCAGACAAAGGATTTATTTGAAGGGTGTAGTTGTCCCTAAAAGGAGGATCAAAATTGGCTATAGAAAATGTAAATAAAATAGAACCATGGACAATAATACAGTACTTACATTGCAGAGTATTCAAAAAGTCCATAGTATGGGTTAAACATTTCCTTTGATAAAAGAAAGAACCATTCTCTTGCTAAGCCACCATAATCTAAGCCTACTTCACCTTCAAATTCTACCCACAATTTTGTCTTTAAAAGGTCTGTTCGATTGACAGTACTAATAATGCGGTAAGAATCTTCCAAGATGTTTGATCTCTGAACTTTGATTTCGAATTTGTTGGGTACATTGTTCTAGAAAAAGAAAAGAAGAAAGTATAGATATGTGAACAAAATAGATTGGAGCAATGTAAAGAGATCAACTGAAAAAGATTCATTACTGGTTTTCGTAGTTGAGATTTTAAGAAATCATATTTCTTTTTGTAGTCCCTTGAATATGGAACAGCCTGTATCAAAACAATGAAACAAGTTAGGATAAAGACAAAAATAGCAGTAAAAATCTTGAACTGCAAATTCACATGTAACTTACAGGACCAGCAATCTGAGGATTTGATAATCTTGGATCATCCCACTGCGTTTGCCTTGTATCTAAATAGAAGACACTCAATGTTAGCAAAGCCAATAAGAAGTAAAACATTCATTAATTACTAGCAAAACTTTAAATAAGGCAAGAAAAATAGGTTTCAAAACTAACTATGATCAATGAAAAATATTCTTCCATCTGAATGAAGTCTCTCCTCCCAGCCCTCAGGAAGTGGACCAAGCTCATCTGCCGGTTGTTGCCTCAAGGGTTGCTGCGTGGAAGGTGGGTTCGGCATGGGACTGGCACGGCCAGTCCGGGGATCAACCCATGATGTTGTTCTCTCATTATGATCGATAAAGAACATCCTGCCATTAGGTGCTATCTGCATGGACCAGCCCGGAGGCAGCCCAGCAGAACTAACATTTCCAGCTGGAGTTTGTGTGGAAGCATCAGATCCATCATTGTTAGAATTCGCATTCAAGTTGGCTCCAGAACTTGCATTAGTGCTGTTGGTATTGTCGCTCTCTGAAGAGGTAATCGGAGCCTGTAATTCACAGAAAGTTAGTAGACAGCCACAAGTACTGATACCTTGTGAATGTGACACGATATCCATTCAGAACTACACTCACACTGCTTGATTCCCTCCTGGATGAACTGGCACTGTCCACAGTGTCGCTTCCCTGGCTTAGGCTTACACTGTTTCTCTTGCTAGGATCATCCTCATCGGCACTGATATGAAACCGTCTCTGAAATTCAAGGGCTGCCAGTTCAACCTGGTCCGCCCCTGCACCAGTCTCACTGGTAAGATAAAAATAATGTTATAGATGCCATATTAACCCACTTATTAAAAATTTCAATGGAATAAAAATAAGTTATCCCACCTAACTGAAGGTCTTTCCCATTGAGTTGTCCGTGCAACATGATTGACATAGTAAGTTCTTCCATTGCCATCTTGTCTTTCTTCCCATCCCAATGGGAGGGGTGGAAGTTGCTGTTCGCCAGACACACGGACAGACTATACCAAAAAGACAAAAACATTCAACATGCGGATTAATACCATAACTTGCAAAGAGAAAAAATATATCTTTAAACGGTCACACAGAATGAGGGCAGATTGGATGGCAGGGGAGAGCTTACATACCACCAAGGGCAACAAGATTACCAACAGAAAACATTTCAATCAATCAGTTGATATTAGAAAATAAGGACACATATGTAGCAAAAAAAATTTGAATCTATATAAAGACACACCGGAACTGAATTTTACTTGTATTATTTTCAGTTCAGGTTTGTCACCAAACTAACAATCATGCTAAAATTCTCCCAGCCTGGAATGTCAACCAGCTAAATCCGAAGTATTAACAGTAGCTACACTCTCAAGGTTTGGGAAATTAATATGATGGCAAATACATTTGTTACAAATTTGAGAAATGATATTCCGTTTAGGCCCACAGTTAATTTCTTTACCTCAAAAAGCCAATTGCAATGCTCTGGTTGGATTTCTTCCCACTCATCACCATCACTGAATGTGTCTCCTCCTTCTGGCTCCTCCAAGTTTTCCTCCTGCGTCACCAAACTCCCTCCTCCCTTGCAGGCAATTACTTCAACTAGTCGCCGTACCTGTGCAGGTGTTTCAACCAGGGACTGATCTGCATCAACCATTTCCCATGTTGAGTCATTTTCTGCTGAGCTTCTTTCAGAGAGGCGCCTTAGGCGACCAGAGCCCTCTTCTTGGGAAGTGGTAGCATCAGCTTCTCTCATCCAAGCATGGTATAGTTCAAGGTTTCCCTTCACACGGGACCTTGCGCTACTGTTATGGGCATGAGACATTTATTCAGAAAATTGCTTGCACCAAACAAGAAAAGTCATGAGGTTAGGGAAATATAATTTACCTGCGAGGTAACAGCACATAATGTTTAGAAGGAATGCTGCGCCCTACTGCTTCAAAAGGGATGCTCTGTAAATTTAACTCCACTAAACCTAAAAAGTCATCACGAGTCAAACGGTTTTCGTCAAATACTTGAAGAACCAGCTTGTGATCACTTGGTTTCACCTAGCAAAGAAGGAAATTTCATGAACCATAACCTTTTTAAAAATATTCCGTCATGAAACAGTGAATATAGTCACAAAGCAACTCACCCTGAACACAAATTCTTGATTCCAGACAGGATTCAAAGTCTAAAATACAAAAATTGATAAATATAAAACAATGCAAGAAAAATTATAAACAATTGCACGGTGTGGAATGAGAAGTACCTTCTTTTTTGTTTTGGTAAGAACTGAATCAATGGTTTGGTCGCCATTAGCAGTCATTACATCTATCTTTACATAAGGGTCACTGGAACAAAATATTTAAGGATGTGAGTACAACAGAATCTGGCAATATGTGAATGTGGAAAAATGGCATTATAAAATGTAAAATAGATTACCTGGCACCAAAAATATCTTTCTTTGCCAGAGAATGCCCCGCAACAACTTTCAGACGAAGGCGGCGAATGAGACCATCAGCCTGAAGAGCATACATTTTAAATTACCCACACAACAATGAGCAAAGCGAAAAATTTCAATACCAGAAGATGAAGTGTTTTACAGGATTTACTAAAAGTTGGATTTACTCAAAAGCTATTTGTGGGGGGAAAAATTTGGTTAGAGAAAACCAGGTATTAGCTTTATACAATTCTAAAATTCAAATTCAATCTTGTGTACCACTGGCGATTGGGTGAGAAAAGTTTGTCTTTAAACGCTGCCCAGTGATGCAAATCCAAGTGTCAACACAGAAATGCTGAAGGAGCAGAAGTATGTGGGGATCACATGACGTCAACACCGTGAATGTCAGAAATGTAGACAAACATGGGCCGACGCTCTCAGCAAGACGGCGGTCTGTGAAAAAACCGTCCGCACCAGAGACGGCGGAATCCGCCAAAACGGCGTTTTATCGGTGTGGCCTTGTAGCTGGCTCAGATATGTCGCAAATGAAGGGCCTGGGCGCCCCGTCCCTGGCAGTACGAACCGTCCCCGCTGGGCCATTGGCAGGAATGTAGCCGAACTCGCTCTGGCCGGACATGAGGAGCCTGCTGGCCGGCAAACTGTTCCTCCTCACCGAGGGCGGACGGCTGCCATGCATTTTGGACACTAGAATGACATGTTACAAAACTATGGCAGTGGTGCGTGTGTGGTTTGGTGATTGTTAGTGAACACACTAGGCAGACGACGCCTTCTAGTACCCAACCCGACCGAACCCTTGCCGTCTCTGCGTCCGTACTGGCCGGTCCGTGGCGAGCCGCGCCATCCTCAGGGGGAATTCACTGACAACTGACGAAAGTGGGCGACGCTGTGGACGACGCCCGCGGAGCCCCCTCGCACGTCGCCACCGCGGTTCGCCCCTGCCGCTCCGGATGCGCTCCATCGCCTGCCGTAGGACGGTCGGTCTCGGAGGGGTCTTGTGACGGTTCCGCGGCCCACTTCATAGCCGCATGAGTTTGACAGCCTGCAGCGCAGTGAAAGAGAGGCTGGTTTGAATGCGCGGCGGAACAACGGACCCATGCTGGGGATACCCCCTGCTCCTGCCGCTGGACCGGTCCGACGGGGGGTATTGGCAGCGCCGCCTTCGCGCACATACGTTGATCCTCCCAGGATCCTATCAGAAGCGGAGCGATGCGGGCTAGAGAGACCCAGAGCCTCTCTAACGCAGCCACTGCCCGTGAGGGCGGACCACGGGCTTTCGAGACTGCAATTTTATTGCAGCTGCAATATAAAAAAATACAGTCTATGGAACTACAGTTTGGGCGCCGTACTTTCAACTGTACTGTAGTCTCGCCACAGACCCACCCTGAGGGATCGCGAGAGAGAGAGGGAGAGAGAGCGGTCCGAATAGGCAGTGCTCGGAGCCGCCTTGCAGCAGCACAGCCCCGCAGACTCCACAGGACTCTCAGCTACGCCTTCCCCCGGCCCCATCGTGCTGCAAGTTGCACTGCAGATGCCTACAAGAGATTTGCTCGAGACGGAGGGAGGGAGACAGAGAGAGGGAGAGAGGCAGAGAGAGAGAGAGAGAAGGGGCGGGCGTTTCCTGTTTAGCGAGTTGGCTAATTACTTGAAGTCGATACACGCCCAGGTGTACACTGCCAACCACCGTTGAGGCAAGGGGGGGGGGGTATCTTGGGTCTCTCTCTCTCTCTCTCTCTCTCTCTCAGCACGAATTGAAATGGGAAAGTAGATTCTCATCCTTGCTACCGTACTTGTAAAATCCTTCCTACTATTCTGCCCTAGAGATGTGTGTGTGTGTGGTGGAGAGAGAGAGAGGAGAGAGAGAGAGATGGAGAGAGGGAGGGAGGGAGGGAGGGGGAGAGCCGTGTAACCACTTGTGCCCCTCTTACGCCGAGGCACCTCCCGCCGGCTGCATCATCTTTTGGGGTGGGATTTAGAGCTTCCAGTCCCGGTAATGCCGTTCTCTCCGGCTCCGCGGCGGAGCGACGCGCCACGCGAGAGCAGCAGGGCACAGGAGAGCACCCCGCTCGGCGCGGGAGTGGAGGCTCGGCCGCTGTAATTCCGCCAGCAGTATATACTCTCAGTTCTTCGTTTGGGACGAGGACGCGCCCGAGCTCCGCGCCGAGGGCGAATGGTGCAGCGTGGCGTGGCGTGGCGTGGCGTGGCGTGGCGTGGCGTGGCGTGGGCGGCGCTGAGAGCGCCCGGTGGGCAGGCAGTCCCGCACGGCGCGCACGTCAGAAATTGCCTATCTCTCAGGCGGCCCCCTGTCCCGTTCAGTGGAGGCCTACAGCTAGTGCGGCCCTCGTACTATACACATCCAGTCCAGAGAGAGAGAGAGAGGGGGGGGGGGGGGAGAGAGAGAGGGGAGGAGAGAGAGAGCGAGGGAGAGAGAGAAGGGGGGGGGGGGCGAGTTCAACAGCTGACGGACAGCGAAAAAAAAAGTGGGAAGTGAATGGCACGTGAACGGCACAGGTCGGAGGTCAAGCCGGGGTGAAAGGCTCGAAGAATTGGCGAGAGGGGTTGGGGGGAGGAGAAGGGGCGGCTGTCTGCTGTTATTATTGTCCCCACGAAATGAGGGAGAGAGGGGGGGGGGGGGGACAGAGAGGCACATAGGGGGTGGGGGGTACGGAAGTTACTACCTCCTTCTTTCCCACCTTCTCTCCTCTCTGAACACTCCTCTCCTCCCTGCCTCCCCTTTCATTTCACCAAACGAAGGGCACACCTCTCAACGGTGCGCATAGCAGTGTCAGAGTCGCCTACCGGAACCGCACAACCAATGTTTATGTGCAGCTTCGTACATAACTGTGTACAGGTGCAGCTTCGTACATAACTGTGTACAGGTTTATAAACCTAAGATCGCACATGATTAAAAACAGGACTGCACACAATTGTGTATAAGCTGCGATTAATCACGTACAAATTTGTACACAAGCTACGGAGGTTCATATCTGTACACAATCATTAATATGTGTTTGTACATAATTATTACGCACAAAACAAAATAGTGGTGAGGCACTCAGTGGGCGCGGCCACGTGGTGCGGGTGCAGCCCGAAAAGCGCGGGAAGCTCGGCCGCCGCCGCCGCCGCCGCCCGGCCGCCGCCCCTCCCCTCCGGGGGGGCCCCCTCCGGGGCACGGCGGCGTGGCGGCATGGCGGCGGCGCGCGCCGCTCAGTGGCCGCCTACCAGCGACACCGCGCGGGACTTCGGCACGGGGCCCCGGCCGGAGACGCGGCTAGTGAGTGAGGCGGCGCATCGCGGAGCGGAGCGTCGCGGAGCCGAGCGGAGCCGCGCTCGAAACCGCGAGACAAGGACAGCGTGCGGCGGCCGCAGGGGGAGGGACAGAGACGGGGCGTGACGGGATGGTGTCCGGGGCGGCGGCGTAACGCCCCCGGCGCGACCGGTGCGTGCCACAGGCGGCGGGCGAGCCATGGCGCGGCCAGCGTAGGAGCTGCTCCCAGGTAACGCGGCGCCCGTCCGGTCCTTCGGTGCACGCATTTCATTTCGCACGCCGCCAATCGCCCATCCGTGCCTTCAGTTAATTTTGACGACATCCGCTCTAGCCGTTGGTCAAAATTAATCCATTCGTCAGTCATTTACTCTTGCACGCGTTCATTCGCCAATCGACATTCACTGCGTCATTAGGTAACGTCATTTATTCAAGCTCATTCATTCGCCGAAATTAATTTACTCGTTCTTTCAATCGTCAAAAATAATTTTATTCATTTATTCGTCAAAATAATTCTTTTCAAAAATAATTCGTTACTTCGCCAAAACAATCCATCCATTCGTTCGTCAAAAATAATTCATTCATTCAGCCGTAAAAAAAGTCATTCGTGAAAAATAATTTATTAATTCGCACGTCAACTTCATTTAGTCATTCATTCGACTCCTGTCATTTACTCATTTATTCGTCAACAGCCATCTGCCATTCATTCATTCGTCACCGGTCATTTACTTCTTCATTCGTCGAAGGTCTTTTATTCATTCGTCATCGGCCATTCATTCATTCATTCATTCATTCATTCATTCATTCATTCATTCATTCATTCATTCATTCATTCGTCAAAAGTGATTCATCGTCTCGTTCAGTCGGAGCAGTGAGTCGGTAACGTGCTCACCTCCGCCCCTCGTACATTATGGAGAAAACTATCGACAGTGAAGTGAGCGAAGGCCAAGGCCCTCGCGAGACAGGCCAGACCAGGGGGTAGGGGAGGAGGGGAAAATGGAGTGGGAGGAAGGAAATTTAGAAGTAGATTTTTCCGGCAAGCGGTCAGTTTTGTTTTGCAGAAATAGAATGTCGTCGGGGAAACAATTCTTTTTTGCCGTTGCATTAGTGCCCGCGCCTTAACGCGGCGTTGGGAACGAAACGGTTTTCCCGCGAAACTTGTCGGAAAGTTCCCCCAAACAATGTTTTGGCCCCAGCCTCAAAGTTTTTGAAATACCGCAAGAGAATTAGTCGTGTGATATTCGTCTAAACTTTGAACGGATTACGAATTGTATTTTTGTTCCTGATCTGGTCGCTTTGTGGTTTTGATTTTGCGGAAAGGCAAATCCATTTTTTTATGTTTAAATACGTAGAGGTGTACGTGACGGTGCCCCCCTTGTTGCAGCATGCGGTGCCCTCAGTGACGTTTCGTCGCCGACATGGAGCTGGCGGCTACCCGCGGCGGCCCCGGGGGCGGCCCTGGTGGGGGCCCCGGTGGCGGCGGCGGAAGTCCAGCGGCGGCGGGGCCCGCGGCCTCGGACCACGCCGTCGAGCACCTGGCCGCCGTGTCCGGCCCCGCCCCAGCATCCCCGGCCAGCACAGCCAGCGCCAGCGCGTCCCCCGCGCAGCAACTGGACGACGGCTACGGCTCCTGCAACAGCTCCCCGCACAGCTCCGGTAAGCCAGAGTCGAGTCTCACAGACGCGCCGCGACCTTTGACTCACGATCCATAACCTCTCGAGCGCGCCCAACTTGTACGCATCTTCGGCCAACCAACCTGTGAGGTACGAGATGGCGTGCTCGTGAAATCCCCTCCCATCGCAATGTCCGGAGCCGCAGGGAGGTCGTGCTGGCGCCGGACGGAGCACCCCGCGCGAGCGGACGTCCCGCCGCTGACCGGCAGCGCCATCTCCCGGCGCTCTCCAGCACTGCGCCCCCACCCCTCCCCACCACCACCCCTCAGCCCCTGGGAGGTAGGCGCGGACAGCCCGCCACACAGCCGCGCGTTGGGGGCTGTCTGCCTGCCGGGCGGCGCGGCGTTTGCCGCAGGCTCTCGGGCAGCCGCCGCCCGCTCGCGCCGCGCGTTTCCGACGCGCTCTGGTCTAGTCCGAGGGGTCCATCCCACATCTGTTGAGCGGCGCGCACGAGTGAGAGCTCTCGTGATGCTGTCTCTGTCTTACTCTTGTACGCTTGGTCGGGAGGGAGGGAGAGAGTTGATCGACTGCGGGCGGCTCGCGCGGTTGCGGTGGTCCTGCAGTTTCTCGGTAGTGTTTTAGCGGCCTGTTTTGATTATAGCAAGGCGCAGCGACGAGGTATCATTTGGGGACGGAACGGCGCAGAGTGGCACCCCAACAAGTAGTGCGACAGAGAAGGAGCATAAAAAAAAGAAGGACCGTTTGATCCGAGGTTATTGAGGTGGTAGTCGGATGGTAGTGGTGGTGGTGGTGAGAGTCGGGACCTGGTGATAAGGGGTAAGGGGTGATACGGGGTGCTGAGGAAGGTGTGAAGTGGGGGGGGGGGGGGGGGGTTGGCAGACGTTCATATTGGTTACCCCCTCCTCCCGTTTCCCCCTCCCTCTTCATTCTTCCCGGGCCTTATGGCATTCCTACCCCCCCCCCCCCCCCTCCCTCGGTTTCCCCTTTACCGGCCCCCGACCGCTACCCTCTTTTCCAACTCTTCCTCTTCTAGGATTTTTTTTTCACCAACTCGTTTATTATTTTTTTAATTAATATTTTCTCAAGCTTAAAGAAAATCGAGGGGGGGGGGGGAATTGTGCATCCTACTTGTGGTGACACGGTGAGGCTGGGTGAGAGGGGGTGTGTCCGCCCGTCGCGGAGGGGATTCCAGATGCAGGCCGGCTGCACCAATGAGCGGCTGGCATGTTAGGGAGGGAGAGAAGGGGGGGGGGGTGCTCAGCAATTCCCCCCCCCTTCCCCCAGCGCCGTAACCAATTTGATTTTGGGGTTGCAGGCGCGGCCACGTCTTGCCTATCATCGCCGTCATTCGTGGCAGTCATTAAGGCATTCATTCATGGCACTCATTCATGACAGTCATTAAGGCATTCATTCATGGCACATTCATGACAGTGACGATGGTGGTGGTGATGACCCTGTAGTGCTGTGTCCCCGGGGGGCGTTTGTAGTGTCGGGGAGATAAGCGGCCACTGCCAGGACCAGCGCGACCGCTTCGTCTTCGTAGGGAGGAGGCGGGGGGGGGGGGGGGGGGAGGGGGAGTATGATATCCTCTAGTCCCGCGCCGATGGAGGAATGTGCTCGACCATTTTCAGCAATGCAGGGGAGGTCTCCCCCGGTCCTGCCGGCTGCCCGGGGCTCCGGGGGGCCCGCGGGGGGGCTGCGGGGTCGCGAGTCCCCCGAGGAAGGGGGTGGCATCGATATGCTGCAGGAATGCCTCCAAGAATTCGCCCTCGCCTGCCCGCAATGCTCGCGGCGATACCCCTGCGCTTAGGCGGCCGCGGGCCCCGTCCGGGCGGCGGTCCCGTGGACGTGGGGTAGCGCCAGGTGTAACGGATGGCGCGCGGCCGCGGCGCTTTCTCCTGCGGTCCTGTGCAGTCCGCCGTGGCCCCGCCTGATGCCACAGGTGGCCTGTGCCGGCCCGGGGGACTACCGCGCCAGCAACAGGGTGGCCATAAACCCCCTCCCCGTGGACACATAGAGGGCCCCCGTCGGGGTTACAAGTGATGACCGTGGGGGAGGGGCACGGAGAGATGCGCTGGCATCCGAACACTGCACACTCGGACCTCTCTGTCGCTCTCCCACGGCGCACACCACGCGTGTGACAGAGACGGAGGATACGAGGGAAGTGCTGGGAGCCAGGCGGCAGCAGGGGTACCCTGCTTGCGAGGGTCCGCGGTGGGGGGGAGGGACGGGGAGAAGTCCTTCACCGGATGTTAATCGGCGGCCCCCCCTGCGTGGCAACCCCCCCCCCCCCCCCCTCGTCCGGAGAAGGCACGCGCCATGAATACCCCCCGGCGGGGCAGCAGCCGGCCCGGGCGCGGGGTGACGTCACAGGTGCCCACGTGACCCGCAGAGCTGACCAATGGCAGGGCGCGGCTCAGACGGACAGGCCCGCGGTGTGACGGGATGCAGGGCGGGCCACCGGTCCGGGCCGTGATCCGGAAGGAGGGGGAGGGGGGCAGCCTTCCACCGCGGGAAAGAAGGGGGAGGGGGAGGACATTCCGTTCGCATTCCCACGCGGCGAGGCTCTACTCCCAATGAGGACCTGCCTCCCCCCAAACCACCGCCGCCACCGCCGCCACCGCCGCACACCGACGGAGACGAGCTCCCCCCCTCCCCCCCACCCCCGCTGCAGCCAGGACGGAGGTCCTTTAAAACTGGCATCATGACCAGTCAGTCACTCGGCAGTCCGTGACGAAAGATCGTGGTCCTCTGTCCGGTCCAACAACAACAACAACAACAAAATCTAGTTTAAATGACGTCACGCTTTTTAGGCTTAATTTATTTTTAACCCACACTCCCCCCCTACTGTCACGGGGCTAACCTAACCTTCCAATGCTTCAAAGTTAGGGCCGTCACGCGAACCTGGACCGCGCCCCCCCCCCCATTAGAGCGTGACGTCATTTGTGGTTAACGAGACGGTAGATGGTGCTAAGGGGTTGTGGGAGTGAGTGAGGCAGGCGAAGAGAGCACCTCTCTGCCTGTCTCACTCACTCCCCCCTCCCCTGTCGCTTATCTTGGTCGTCTAGCGCAGTCTCGCCCACCCCGTTCCGGTTCACTGGGCGCCAACAAGAAGAGTTAGGCGTAACAATCGCGAGCGCGACCCTTCATTTCGATATCTATCTCCCCGCGCAGCCCCCCTCGCGACGCGGGACGATAAACTGTCTGTCTCACTCGCACTCGTTGACCGTTGATGTAATGTTGTTGTTGTTTTTTTGTTTTTTTTTTTTTTAAATTATTTTTTAAAGTGGTCAGCGTGGCAAAACTGGGCACCGGCGGGGCCGGCTGCTGCCGCCCCTCCCCGTCCCAGCGGGCTACGGCGGGCTCGTATCCGAATGCATGCGTTATTAGCAATCAACAGAAAAGTTAACAATTGAAAAAAACTCTTTTTTTTTGTCTTTGGAGTTTGGCACTTACACACAGGCAAACACCAAGCTATCAGACACTTGCTCCACCCGCTGCGTTAGCTGTGGTGTTGTGTGTGTGTGTGTGTCTGTTGTTTTTTTTTTGGGGGGGGGGGGGAAGCATCATTTCGCCCCTACAGATCCTCGTACAGCGTTTGGCAGCATTGTTAAGTTGTTTCAAAACGGTCGTCCTAATGGAACCACGATGTCCCATTTCCCCGCCCCCCCCCCTCTCTCTCTCTCTGTCCCTCTCTCTCCCCCCCTGTGTGTCTCCGGTGCGGCTTCGTCTTGGTTTTCTGCAAAACCGTTTAAACAGGCCCTAATTTCGGACAACATACACACATATGTGTACGAGGGGTCGCCCGTATAGCCGGTAATAAAATAGCATTCTGGCCACCAGGCATTTGGACGCTTGTTTGTTATATATGATCGTGTGTGTGTGTGTGTGTACACGAAGGTCAATTGTCCCTGTGACATGTGGAACTCCCCCCCCCCCCCCCATCCGCACCTGTTCGCTGAGCGTGCGCCCCCTCCCCCCTCCACACTCCTCCCTCCACTCCACACACACACACACACACACACACACACACACATACGAGGACTCATTGCAGGGGTCATTGTCGGGAACACATACTGTTTACGCACGTCCATTAAGCGCCCCCCTCGACACCACCCTCCCCCCCCCCCCCCCCCCCCCCCGACCTGGCAGTGCTTTGCCTCGCCCGCCTACACGGCTGCCCGCCGCCCCCCCCCCCCCACCCCAACTGCTGCTGGAGTTGAAAGCGTTTCACTGACATTCAAGTGTCGATTAAGTGGCTTTCGGACCGAACAAGAATTAGTACAGCGTGCGAGAGAGGGAGGGAAAGGAGGGCATTTTTGTCAGGCTGGGAACGGTGGGCGTGTGTGTGTGTGTGTGTGAGTGTGTATGTGTGTGTGTTGGACAGAGAGGGAGATTTGATTTGAGAAAGAGAGAGAGTGATAGAGAGAAGAGAGAGAGAGAAGAGAGAGAGAGAGAGAGAGAGAGAGAGAGAGAAGGCTCACAGGAGAACAGGCTGATGATGGTTTGTCACATCGACACTCAATGACCCATTTTGACTTACAGGTGCGCTTTTTTGATTTCGTTTCCAAAATTATATTTTTAAAAATTTAAATCTCTTTTTAAAGAAATCTGATTGTAGCGTGACGTCAGCGCCCACACGAGCACACCCCGCCGCGCTGCGCCGCGCCGCCGCCGGCTCCTCTCCACGTCCCCCCCACCGGTGTGTTTGCTGTGCCGCAAAAACTTTTGGCGTTCCGCCAAGTTGACTTGCGCGCCGCCTAGAAGGCGAGGCGGGGTCAACTCGGCAGCGACGGCGACCGATGCTCCTCAAAGCGAGCCGAGCTCACAGCTCCCTCGCTACATTCCCCGGACCCGAACACCGAACACGTTCGCATCTCGCGCGGTATTTTCCGAAACAGACGTATTTCTTTACGCCTCGCAGTGGTGTATCCGGAGATAAATGAGAAACGGGAATATGTATCCTTCGGACTGGTCGCAAACTGATCAGTGTTTTATTTTCATTTTTTTTTCGCCAGTGGAAAAGATTATTTTTAAAAAATAAAAAGACTTTGCAAAAGCAGCCTTTTGCCCGGCAGGGGTCAGATGCCTGGCAGCACTGGCAACCGCGGCGGAAGAAAAGGCGACCACAGACGCTGT
>CM049607.1:2712138-2837138 GCA_026979955.1 Megalurothrips usitatus
GGGGGGGTAGACCCCGTGTGCACCGTGTTGTTAAACATATAAAGACACGCCCCTTGAGGGGCGCGCTGGTTATGAATTCCTGCCGCCTGTCTGGCTGCCTGCTCTCGTGTGTAGCCAGCCAGTCTGTTCGCTCCCCCCCCCCCCCCGCTCGGGGCGTCCAGCCCCCTCCCCCCCCCCCCCCCCCCTCCTCTCTCTGGCTGATGGCCACTTACCACCGACTAACTACCACTCACACGGCTGCGTGCCGTTAAGCAAGACGCCGCAGAGATAGACGAAAGACTGAACTAATCTAGAGATAGACTGGGCTAATCTAGAGATAGACGGTGGAGTGCGCTAATCTAGCCGAATCTATCTCTAGCTAGACCTGGGCGCCGCGCCGACGCCGCGCCGCCGCCGCCGATGTTTCAGCCGGCGGCATGCCGAGAACATTTTCCAGCTTTTACAGTAATTTTGCTTATTTTAACCGCTGGCCCAGTGTGAGGGCAGCGTTTGTTGGTCGTCGGGAAGGCCCGGCGAGCGGGAGCTGCTGATTGTTAGACGCGATGCGTGTAGAAAGCCTCTGATGCTATTCAGGTGAACGCCAGCACGTCCGATGTGCTAACATGGAATGACTTCGGGGGGCGGCATAAAAATTTACCCAGAACCGGCATGGAACCGCCGCCGCCCGACCGTCTACTCGACGTGACCGATTTGATAGAGGGTGTCGGGTCCCCTCGGCCTAGGCCGGACCGCGTCGGAAACGCGCGGCGCGAGCGGGCGGCGGCTGCCCGAGAGCCTGCGGCAAACGCCGCGCCGCCCGGCAGGCAGGCAACCCCAACACGCGGCGGTGTGGCGGGCTGTCCGCGCCTACCTCCCAGGGGCTGAGGGGGGAGGGAGGGGGAGGGTGGGGGGAAGTACTGCACAGTCCCGGGAGATGGCGCTGCCGGTCAGCGGCGGGACGTTCGCTCTCGCGGGGTGCTCCGTCCGGCGCCAGCATGACGTCCCGGTGGCTCCGACGCTCGGCAGCAGAGTGACTGCGGGCGCGTTGCGACCGCGTTCCGCACCTGGTCCGACGTTGAAATGGAGGTCGTTGACGCCGCTGTAATGTTGGACGGCGGCGAAGCTGGAAGTGGCGTTTACGCCCATCTCTGATCTTAGCTCGACCTTACCAGATCGACGGCTGCGTTTTCTCTAACTGCGGAACGCCCTCGTTTTCTCTCGCTATCTCGCTCCTTTTTGTACAGAGCGACTCTCTCCCCCCCCCCTCTCTCTCTCAAAGCTCTCACTCTCTATCACTCTCTCTCTCTCTCTCTCGCTCCCATTCTCCGTCCCCTTTCGTCGTTTGTGAAACTCAACTGTCAGAGGAGGACGGGAAAAAGAAATAAAAAGTGGTTGAGAATGAAAATTTTTCGAAAGAGAGGAAACGACATTTTCTGCATTTTCTGCTGCTCTTGTTTTCGTTGTATTGAGCTCCGTCCTGCTTTGGTGGTAATGACTTCAGAACTGATCACTTATAGACTTTCAGGGGTGGGGGAGGGAGGAGCGGGAGGAGAGGGGGGGGGGGGGGGGGGGGGGTAACTTGATTATTTCCCCTCCACTGAGGACTCGGCCGGGTGGAGAAGGCAAGCAGCGGTGCGCTCGAGGACGGGGTGTCGAGGACGGGGTGTCGAGGACGGGGTGTCGAGGACGGGGTGTCGAGGACGGGGTGTCGAGGACGGGGTGTCGAGGACGGGGTGTCGAGGACGGGGTGTCGAGGACGGGGTGTCGAGGACGGGATGTTAACCGCGGCCGTGGCAGCGTGTGGTGCCATCTGGAGCAAACGGCTGCGGCCGCTGCGGCAGCTCACACGCCGTAAAGACACATGATAAAACCGGGGGGAGGGGGGGGGGGGAGGGCTGATGGCGCATGCCAACGCTTCATGTGACTAAATACCGCTACCCATATGACTGCGTTCGAATCAATCTTAATCTCTAAGATTTTCGAGAATCGCCAGGGGGGGGGGGGACGGGGAAAGGGAGGGAGGGAGGGAGGGAGGGAGGGAGGGAGGGAGGGAGGGAGGGAGGGAGGGAGGGAGGGAGGGAGGGAGGGAGGGAGGGGACAAGAGCCCCGGTGCCGGCCGTGACAGATGCAGGCCGAGTCACACCAAACTTGAATGTGCTTCGACTTCGGGTGACAGCTGGCTGCAGGGGGTGAGAGGTGGAGAGGGGGGGGGGGAGGGGGGAGGGAGAAGATACAAGCTGTGCTTTTATATCACCAGGGGGGTTGCCGTCGAAGAAATCCCCCGCCGAGCGAGATACTGCCAGATACACTTCTGCTTCTCGCTGATTTTAATGTGCGGATTCCTCTCTTTCTCTCGCAGCGCGCGAAATTAAATAAGTTGCTTGGCCACAAACCAACACCCCCACACAGGTCATGGTCAATTTTTTCTTTTTCTTTAAATAAATTATTTGAACAGGAAATGAGCCTGTTGTTTGTTTTTGTTCAGTGCGTGGGATTGGAATGTGCTTGTCGCAGTGCGTTGATGGCGGAAGGACCTCCCCCCCCCCTCTCTCTCTCTCTCTCACACACACACACACGCGCTGCTTTCCGGGAGATTTACGGTTTTGTCTTTGTCTCTGGAATTAGGAAACAATTAAGGGCCAATGAGGCGGGGGGGGGGGGGGGCGGAACAGCAAAGACAAAGCGGGCGAGAAGAGAAAGAGGGGGCTGAGAAGCGAAGTGAATGTGTGGGAGTTGAGTTGCGCGCCCCGCTGCCACTTCTCTTGCTGTCTTATTTTTTTTTAAAATACAAGCGGCATGTGCTCACTTCCAGCAAACACGACAACAAATCATAAAGTGAATGAGGAATACTTGCCTCGCTCGCACATTGGCCGCGGCCAGGTGTGAGGTCAGCGCTGATCACTAATGGTGACATTCATATTCATAGATTCAAATTTCCTTTTTCGCACCATGTTTACGTGTGCCGTCAATGACGCTCGCCAGAACGGTTTCCTTTTCTTTCGCTCTCTCTCTCTCTCTCTCTCTCTCTGTCTCTCTCTCTCTCTCTCTCTCTCTCTCTCTCTCTCTCTCTCTCTCTCTCTTTTCACAGAGAAAAAAAAATCACAAAAAAAAGAAAAAAGGTGATAAAATGTGTGGGAGAAAGAGGGCACACCACCTGTGGGAGAAGGACACCCACCGGCACATATATTTTTTTTTTGCATGATGTTGTGTATCCGTCCATTCATGCAAGTCTCCAGGGAGTCCAGGAGTCGGGCCGGGGGGTTTTCCTCCAGCACCGCTTAACGGTCCAGACGCTCCAGCAGCTGCGGAGGCTCGTAGCGCAGCCCCGTGTGCCCCGGGGCGGAGGCACGCACGGCGCCGCGGCCGCGCTCTCTCTCTCTCTCTCTCTCTCTCTCTCTCACGCTCTCTCTCTCTCTCTCTCCTCTCTCTCTACCTCTCCCTCTGCTCTCCCCACTCTCTCTCTCTCTCTCTCTCTCTCGCTCTCTCTCGCTCTCCCACTGCACCGTCGCGCGGCGTACAGCACGCACCGCCTCCCGTTGACGGCGTCCTGGCCTGGCCGCGTCCAGGTCGCCGCCGCCGCCGCGGCTCGCCCGGCAGGTGAGGCAATGGCGAAGCTCTCGGACTTGGCCGCGCCGCGGGGCCCCGGCTGGGCCCGGCTCAGCACTTCATCTGCGAGACCGTTATCGGGTTACCGTCAAACTTGTTTCCAGATGTTGTTGCCTCCTGAGATGAGGCACCACCGTCCCCGACTAATCTGACTCCTCCAGGGCTGCTTAAGGAGGGAGGGGGGGGGGGGCGCCCGGGGCGAACGGGGCGGGAGAGGAGGGGGCAGCCGGGGGAGCCGAGCAGGGGCCTGCCTGCACCCGGTCAGGTGGTCTCCTTTGGAAATGAGGAAAGATACACACAGGGCCGGGGGGCGGCGGGGGGCGGCGGGGGGCGGCGGCGGCGACCTTGGCAGGCATCGGGGACCCTATCAAGACATCTGATCTGCCGCGGCGGCCCCACCCGGCCCCGCAGGGCAAAAAGTAGGCAGAAAGCCTGGATCCGCCACCGAACACACACAGGCTTGGTGACCCGGCCGCTCCGACACCGTTACCCTGTGCCCTCCGAAAGAGAGAGAGAGAGAGAGAGAGAGAGAGAGAGAGAGAGAGAGAGAGAGAGAGAGAAAGAGAGAGAAAGTCGCGAGGAGGACTGCAGACCCAGTATTCGAACCCAGGACCTTTTTTTATGCCGAGTGTGCGAGCCGAGCGTGCAGAAGCTGCGTCCCAGCCCACCGCGGAGTGTTTCTGCTCATGTGTGTGTGTGTGTGTGTGTGTGTGTGTGTGTGTGTGCAGGGAGGAGGGGGGGGCGCTGGCTAGCACACACACACAACAAACAAACAAACAGACAGACAACCCCATCACCACGCTTTCCCCACACCTCTGGCAATATCTGGATGGAGTACTTCCGATTCGACAAAACAAGCCACCTCCCCCCCCCCCCCCCCCCCTCCGAGGCCGCTCTGAGGTTCGTTTTGATGTCGATCGACTGAGAGCTCCGAGAGATGAGCGCTGAAGAGGCCGTCGCTTCGCCCTTTGAGGGGTCCGCGGCGCGGTGGCGGCGGTGGCGGCGGTGCCGTGTGCCTCCACCGCGGCCTCCACGCGTCCCCCCGGCCGCCTCGCCCCCGGGCCTGACAACGCACGGGGGGCCGTGGCAGGAGGGGGCGCGGCGGGGCGGGGCGGGGCGGGGCGGGGCGGGGCGGGGCACGGCCACAATCAGACGCACGCACACACACAATCTCTCTCACACACACATACATACACACACGCACGCGGACGTGGGAAATGCAGTGACAGGGACGGGACGGGGGGGGGGGGGGGGGGGGGGAGGATTTGCGCACCAGGAGGGAAGTGTACATCTTCTTTCGCTTTTCGCGTCGTGGGCGCTGGTACAAAAAAAAAGGAAATTGGGGGAAAAAAATTATAAAAAAGCAGCTTCTGTGAAGAAAAAAAAATAAGTTGAAAAACCCCGAGTAAATGTGTATTTTGTAAACGCAGGCATGATCTCAACGGGGTGCGGGTCCAGCCGGCACAAGACGCTGTCGACGCCGCTGCACAAGCCGTCGCTGGCGGCCGTCGTCAACATCCGGGAGAACCTGGCCGCCAGCATGGCCTCCGTGGGGGTGGCCGGGGCGGCCGGGGCGGCCGGCTACCGGAGCACAACTACCCCGGGATTTAGTCTCCTCTCCGGCGGCTTCGGCGCCGGCTCCGCACCACCGACCAAAAGTGAGTTGATGAGTGATCCGTGTGTGTGTGGGGGGGGGGGGGCGTGGCCCCCCGGGGGGCGGCACTCAGCAGGCCCGACGGCCGTGCTTCCAGGAGACGTGCAGGTGGAGGTGGTCGACAAGGGCTACAAGTCGTACGTGGTGCCGTCGCCGTCCCCGGACGAGCTGACGGACTCCGAGGACAGTGTGGACGCCGCCGAGGAGGACGACGCCATCCTGGACCCAACGCCCCCCGCCGCGTCCTGCCCCAGCGGGGGCGGCGTGGGCGGCGGCGGCGGCGGCGGCGGCAGCAGCGGCGGCGGCGTTAGGAAAAAGAGGAAGAAGCACAAGAAGGCCCGGGCCTCGGACATGGTGGTGGTGGTGGCCCAGGCCGCGGCGCAGCCCCCCATCGACCCCGAGCGCGAGACGTGGGGCCGCAACGCCGACTTCCTGCTCTCCATCATCGGGTTCGCGGTGGACCTCGCCAACGTGTGGCGGTTTCCCTACCTCTGCTACCGCAACGGCGGAGGTAAGCCATGCCGCGCTCGGGCACGGGGTATTTACGCACTGGCCGCACTCGAGCGCGGGGTACATACTGGCTGCCGCAGGTGCGTTCCTGGTGCCGTACACGCTCATGCTCGTGTTCGGCGCCGTGCCCCTGTTCTACATGGAGCTCATCCTAGGCCAGTACAACCGACAGGGCCCCATCAGTGTCTGGAGAGTGTGCCCCATCTTCAAGGGTAAGGAAGGAGGACTGTGTGTGTGTGTGCGTACGAGAGAGAGAGAGAGAGTGTGTGTGTGTGTGTGTGTGTGTGTGTGTGTGTCTGAGTCTGAAGCTACTGGATGATCCTTGAACGGCCCCCCCGTGACGCGGTGCCGCAGGTGTCGGCTTCTGCGCCGTGATGGTGGCGTTCTACGTCTCGTTCTACTACAACGTCATCATCGGCTGGGCGCTCTACTTCATGGCGGCGAGCGTGGCGGCGGAGCTGCCCTGGCTGCACTGCAACAACACGTGGAACACGGCCTCGTGCTGGGAGTCGCCCTCCAACGCCACCAACGCCACCCTGGCCAACGTCACCGTGTCCAACCTCACCGTCGCCAACATGACGGTCGCGTCCAACCTCACCACCAAGTAAGCGCATGCGGCAGTCGCGAACCGGAGGAATGAAACTGAAAAAAAAAAAGTTGGGAAAGTGTTGATTATTGTAGGTGGCGCTGCGATCGCTGAGTAGTGGTGCTTGCTGCCCCCAGGCTACACCACTCGCCCGCCTCCGAGTACTTCCACCGCGGGGTGCTGGAGATGCAGTGGTCCGAGGGCCTGCACGACGTGGGCGTCCCCAAGTGGCAGCTCGCCGTGTGCGTCGGCCTCGTCTACTGCATGCTCTACCTGTCCCTGTTCAAGGGCGTCAAGTCGTCCGGCCTCGTGGTCTGGGTGACGGCCACCATGCCGTACGTGGTGCTCACCATACTCCTCGTCCGGGGGCTCATGCTGCCCGGGGCCCTGCAGGGCATCCAGTACTACCTGCAGCCCGAGCTCGCCCGGCTCAAGGACACGCAGGTAGGCCGGCACCGTCATGACCACCGTCATGACCACCGTCATGACCACCGTCATGACCACCGTCATGACCACCGTCATGACCACCGTCATGACCACCGTCATGACCACCGTCATGACCACCGTCATGACCACCGTCATGACCACCGTCATGACCACCGTCATGACCACCGTCATGACCACCATCATGACCATCCCCGTGACAATCATTATAACCATCATCATGACCATTATCATGACCATTATCATGACCATCATCATGACCATCACTATGACCATCACTATGACCACTATCATGACCACCACCACCACCACCATGGAAACTATTTTGCCGAACTGTGCGGCTTGTCGCCCGCCTCTGTTCCCGCCCTCTCATTCGGCGACTCTTGGTCTTGCCGTATCTCTTATCTCTCGCTTCACAACTCACGTTCCCGCCGTAAGATTCTTCCCCTCGGCGGGCCCCGCATGTGAGCGAGAGAGACGGAGTAAGGGGCTTAGCAGACGGCCGCGCATCCGCGCCGCGTGCCGCTCGCCTCTCTGTCTCCCTCCCACGAACAAGGACGGCAACACTTCCACAGCCACTCCTGGTATCGCCCGGGCCGCGTCGCGGTCACGGCCATCTTGAAGCGCTCCCAGTGGTTCCCACTGGTTCCCAGTGGCTGCCGGTGGCTGCCGGTGGCTGCCAGCCCCCCAGCCTGCAGGATCATCCAGACTCGAGTTGTGCGGGAGGGGAGGGGAGGGGAGGGGGACACGGGGCGGGAGACTGTTGCTGCGCCTACGAGTGAGTGATATTCGATGTTAGCAGCCTAGAGGCTCAGACTCCGATCCAGGGCCGACTCGCACTTACCCCTTCCCTCTCTGTCCGTCTCACTCACACCTCTGCGCAGGCACCAGCACACACACACACACACACACACACACGTCGTCTCTTGCGTAAATTACTGCGCGAGTGAGACAGACTCATCAGCACCCCCCACTTCCTTCGATGGGATCGTCGTGACATTGACCTGCGCTTTCGCACTTCAGGCCTCTCTCTCTCTCTCTCTCTCTCTCTCTCTCTCTCTCTCTCTCTCTCTCCTCTCTCTCTCTCTCTCTCTCTCGCACACACACACACACACACTCCCTCCGTGCACCCGCCGCTGCACCCCACGTGTGGAGGTGGGTATTCCTCTCTCCGAATGAATGGGACTTTCATCAGCCCCCACTAGGGTGGCGTTCAAGGGAGAGAGAGAGAGAGAGAGAGAGAGAGAGAGAGAGAGAGAGAGAGAGAGAGAGAGAGAGAGAGAGAGAGAGAGAGAGAGAGAGAGAGAGAGAGAAAGGGGGGGGGGAGGTTGAGACAATGCTGATGCCCCGGCCGGAGGCAGGCCGCGCCGACTGAAGTCAGGCCGCCGCTGCCGTACAGCGAGCGGTATACAGCCGGCACAATCACAGGACAGTCCGGCCGGGCGACATGCTCGTAGGAGAAAGAGAGAGAGGGAGAGAGAGAGAGAGAGAGAGAGAGAGAGAGAGAGAGGAGAGGAGAGCAGTGGGGCGCGCTGCTGGCGGTACAGTGAGCGACAATAGGATAGAGCCACCGATTTAGATAGTACCATATTTTCAACCCCACCCCCCTTCCCTCCCACCCCCCCCCCCCTCTCTCTCTCTCTCGTCTCTCTCTCCGTCTCTCCTCCTCTCTCTCACACACACTGTTTTTGTAGTGCGTGAAGGCTTTGTCACCAAATCACAATAGAATTAGCGCGCTTACGGTCGGCGGGGCGGGCTGAGCCGGTTTTGGGTTTCGCGCTCTCTATCCGATGCCCCTTTTTTTTCCTTTCGTTTTCTAAAATGAAGGTAAACGGAACCGAAAACGTGCGTTTTTTTTCCTGCGGACCACCGCGAAGGAAGAGAGAGAGGGAGAGAGAGAGAGAGAGAGAGAGAGAGAAAGAGAGAGAGAGAGAGAGACCGAGACGCAATAACACCACACTTTGTTTACCTGCGCTGCCCCGCCCCCCCCCCCCCCCCAAATCACTCCTACCACTACCCCTTGAAACTACAGCGCCCCCACCCCACCCCACCCCCACTCCAAACGCCCAGCAGGAGGCCTGCGACTCGTCCCCGCCCATTGTATTCTTGACTAGGAATCCGTTTCCTTTCATACTAGTCTGTTGGCGTCGCGCACGCCCCCCCCCCCTTCCCCCCTTGGGGGCAGGGGGTGGGGGGAGGGGGGAGGAGGGGAGGAGGGGGAGGAGGAAGGGGAGGAGGAAGGGGAGGAGGAAGGGGAGGAGGAAGGGGAGGAGGAAGGGGAGGAGGAAGGGGAGGGGGCCTTCACGATTGGACTGCGAAGATCACCGTGCCGTCTGACCCACGCAGCTGCCCGCTGGTTACCCCCCCCCCTCCCCCGCGGTTCCCCCGAACCCCTTCGCCGCCCTCTCTCTGTCTCTCTCTCTCTCTCTCTCTCTCTCTCTCTCACACACACACACTCACTCACAAATGACCTACACATACGTTGGTTTTTAATTTTTTTTTTAACGCCACACTTTGCGAACTTTCAAGTGTAGACTCAGGCCTGCACACAAACGCGGTCTGCTCCTTCATACAAGTGGTGTGGGAGAAAGACCACCAACTACGTCCCTCAGAGAAGCGCTCTCTCTCTCTCTCGCTCTCTCTCTCTCTCTCCCTCTCTCTCTCTCTCTCTCTCTCTCTCTCTCTCTCTCTCTCTCTCTCTCTCTCTCTCTCTCTTTCTCTCTCTCTCCCTCTCTCTACGACACCGACACCTGTTCTACCCGTCAAGCTCGAGACAATGGGGTTCTGCATGGGTTTAGGGGTGAAATGCTATGCGCCGCCGTATTTCCCATCACGGTCACATCAGGTCATGTTAAGCAGCGCCCTCTGCCTCTCTGTCTCTCTCTCTCTCTCTCTCTCTCTCTCTCTCTCTCTCTCTCTCTCTCTCTCTCTCTCTCTCTCTCTCTCTGCCTCTCGAAGCTGAAGAAGCCTGGGAGGTAGGCCATCCCGCACGGCGCGCATGTGAGGCGGGCTTGCCTACCCGGGCTGCGGTGGGCGCTACGAGTCCGTGCGTAAGGCTGTACTGCACCCCCTTCTCTCTCTCTCTCTCTCTCTCTGTCTCTCTCTCTCTTTCTCTTTCGCCCTCTCTCCCCCTCTCTGTTCCACGCCGCGCTTCACATCTGCCCGCTGACGGTTCTTTTGTCCGCTGATCCTGCCCGTTTCAAGTTTTGTTTCAGAGATGAGATGTCAATCGCCGGGTGGGGGGGGGGGGGGGCTCGAGAGTTCGGCCGAATCTTACTGCATTGGAGTCCTTCAGAGCGAAGCGACGATGACTGACAGACCAAAGAATTTAAAATTCTAAGATTTAAAAAAGAATAATTAAAATGCGCATTTTTTGTGGGGTCTGCTTTTTTATGAATACAAGGGAATTTCTCTGTGCGGCGGAAAAGAAAAGGCGATATGGCTGGCCATCGTATGCGATAATGGGGTTTGCTCTTAGAGTCCGCTTCGTTCCACCTGACAATAAACTGGACTCGGATGGGAGGTTGAGGGGGGGGGGGGAGCTTATGTCGGGACCCTTCTTCGGAATTTCTCATAACTGAGAGAAAATGTGGACGCCCCATTGAGGGAGCTGGTCTGTGGCCGCGGCCAGGACGGCAGCGGAAAGGGGGAGGGGGCTGCGATATAGGATATTAACCTTCTGATGGACTTGGCCCGGCCCGCCCCCTCCTCCTCTCCCTCTCACCACTCAGCTAAAGACCTTTCGCTACCACGCAGTGCGCGCCCACCCGATACACCGTCCTCGAGCGTTCACACTGCGGCTGCGCCAAACCCGGCTACACCTGGGCTGAGGGGGGGGGGGGGGGAAGACCCCAAGGAGCGGGGTGGTGGTGGTGTTTGGGGGGGGGGGGAAGGGGGCGGGGCTTAACCGTATCAAGCCGACCCACTGGGCCGTGTGGCGCCCGAGTACTACGCAACCGCGTTGCAGCACCGTCCCCCAGGCAGGAGACTCAGGCTAAGCAAGCTCAAGCAAGAGAGAGAGAGAGAGAGAGAGAAACAGACAAGACGGAGAGAGAGAGAGAGAGAGAGAGAGACAGAGAGAGAGATAGACAGAGACAGACAGACAGAGAGAGAGAGAGAGACAGACAGATAGACAGACAGACAGACAAGACGGAGAGAGAGAGAGAGAGAGAGAGAGAGAGAATAATTGTTGGACGACTTGTTAATTGACGATCACAAATTGAGTAGACGTTTTTTTTTTGCGGTGTCGTTTGAATTTTCGAGCCGGTAGCGTCGCGGTCAGCTTGGCGTGGCGGGGAACCCGCTGCCGCTGCCGCTGCGGGCGTTTATTGTCATCTAAGTTATTGCCGACGTCGTAGCGACAAGCGCTTAGCCCGCCGCCGACACGTGGCCGACACGTGTCCGACACGTGTCCCCACACGTGCCCCCACACGCCCACACGCATGAGACAACGTCGGCGGCCGGGGTTCCGTGTGGCCAGGGGGCACGCCCGCCGGAGCCTTTGATGTGACAACAAGTTCCAAACCATGTGGCGGCGGCGGTGGTGGCGGCGGGAGGCGCATGTGCGGTGTTTGAGCACTATTACCTCCCCCCCCCCCCCCCCCCCCGCGGCACCTCCACCTGCCCCGAGTCCCTGTTTCAGCACTGTACGTCTGTTCCCGCAAGGGAGCGGCGAGGTACCATGTTGTGGTACTGTCTTCACTGAAAGAAATTTGTTCGAATTTTTTTTTTGTAAAATTTGTTTCCTTTGAAAATTTTTACCCTAATTATTTTTGGGCGTTTGCGAATAATTTTGCGGAAAAAAAAACCAGGAGTTTTATTTGCTTTGGAAGTCATTTCGAATGGACCCTTTAAAATGACATAGATCTGGAAAGTTTAAACCAAATCTACGGTTTTGATTTGAAAAGAAACTCCCCCGCAGGTGTGGGTGGACGCGGCGGTGCAGATATTCTACTCGGTGGGCGCCGGCTTCGGTGTGCACCTCTCGTACGCGTCCTACAACCACTTCGACAACAACTGTTACAAGTGAGTGTGACGTCGTCGAAAAGACTTCTTTAAAAAAAATTGGGGAGAAAGAGATGAGTGATTTGCACCTGCGGCCCCCGCAGTGACTGTCTTATAACCACGGCCGTCAACTGCTTCACGTCCTTCTTCTCGGGGTTCGTCATCTTCACGTACCTCGGCTTCATGTCGCACAAGCAGGGCATCCCCATCAGCGACGTGGCCACGGAAGGTATTAAATAATAATGATGACAACAACAAACAATAATAATTAAGTGTGCCGATGACTGAGGCGATGAGTGGTTTCGTGGTTGGCGCTCGCAGGCCCGGGGCTCGTGTTCCAAGTGTACCCCGAGGCGGTGGCCACCCTGCCCGGCTCGCACTTCTGGTCGCTGCTCTTCTTCTTCATGCTCATCATGCTGGGCCTGGACAGCGCGGTACGTGACGGCGGCTCTCGAGCACGGTGCCCGGGGCCGCGGCTCTCTAGCACGGTGCCCGGGTCCGCGGCTCTCGAGAACGGTGACCGGGTCCGCGGCTCTCGAGCACGGTGCCCGGGTCCGCGGCTCTCGAGCACGGTGTGTGTGTGTGTGTGTTGCAGATGGGCGGCATGGAGTGCGTCATCACGGGGCTGATGGACGAGTTTCACGGCTTCTTCCACGGGCGCCGGTACGCCCGCGAGGTGTTCACGCTGTGTGCGGTCTGCGTTAGTTTCTGCGTGGCGCTCATCAATGTCACACCCGTGAGTTCTCTCCCCCCGTCCAGTGGAGTACACACTAAATGTTAATGTACTTTTTTTGTACATTGTAATGTACTGATCTGAGCATACATTATAATGGACAGTATTATACATTACAATGCACACAATTATACATTACAATGCACAGTAATTGTGCATTTCCTCTGCCGCACGTTTATTGTGCATCACAGTGTACAGTTCGAAAAATCTTGTGCATTAAAATGTACAAATTTATACATTTTAACATAGAATATTGTACATTATAATGTATGCTCAGATATGTACATTACAATGTACAAAATTGTACATTGACATTTGGTGTGTGGTGCTCACGTGCCCGCCGTGCTCTGACTCGACCGCCATGCCTTCCAGGGAGGCATCTACATGTTCACGCTGTTCGACACATACTCAGCCGGCATCTCGCTGCTGTGTTCCGCCCTCTTCGAGGCCATCGCCGTCTCCTGGTTCTACGGTACGTTGCCGCAGCGCGGCGCAGGACGACCGTCATATTCAAGAAATTCTCAAATATTGTTTCCTTTTTTTTTTTAAACATGTCTCTAAGAAATAATGAATAAATATTACAGCGCCAATACAGCTGAGTGGCCCTCAAGGGGGTATAATTTCCAATACTAAAGAAAGTTAACAATTTTATAAACGTAAAAATAAGAAAACATCCAGTAGCTCTGAACCAGTGGTTTCGGCCGCGGGCCGATTGTTCATGCGGAATGTGTTTGGACCGATACCTATACGGCGTTTCGTCATGAAATATGTGCCGCATGGCCCTCATGGCTCTGGAAAATGGGAAATAAAAACACTCCCACGCCGGGAGGGTAGGCAGCACAACTTGCACCACACGTACTTAAGCCCTTATGGCACAAACCACGGGAGTTTTCGAGCAGCCAAGGGCGGTTTTGTACTATTTAGGACCTCCTCTATCACCCATATCAGTTTTATCGAAATCGCCTGTGAAATATGTGCCTCGTGGCCCAAATGGCGTCCACGCCGGGAAGGTCGAAAAATGGCGAATATGAGTCAAAAGGAAGTTACAAAAATTCAGAAAATGAATATGAAATTACATTTTTGAACCAAGTTTGTGTCAATGAGATTTCTAGGAAAAAAAAACATTTTTACCATTTAAAAAATTTGCGAAAACACTACATGTTGGGTGGTGACGGGTGACGGGGGCTCTGATGCGCAGGACTCGAGCGCTTCTCGCAGGACGTGCACGCCATGCTGGGCTTCACGCCCGGCCTCTACTGGCGGATCTGCTGGAAGTTCATCAGCCCTCTCTTCATCATCGTAAGTGCGCCCACACTCTGCTATCTGTTCTTATCTCCGCTCCGACCTCTGCTCCGACCTCTGCTCCGACCTCTGCTCTTACCTCTGCTCCTAACTCTGCTCCGACCTCTGCTCCTAACTCTGCTCCGACCTCTGCTCCGACCTCTGTTCTTACCTCTGCTCCTACCTCCCCTCCGGCCTCTGCTCCGACCTCTCCTCCGGCCTCTGCTCCTACCTCTCCTCCGGCCTCTACTCCGACCTCTGCTCTGGCCTCTCCTCCGACCTGTGCGCTGACCTCTGCTCCGACCTCTGCTTCCGACCTCGTCCCCGTCCACAGGGGGTCGTCATGTTCGCGCTGCTGTACCACGAGCCCCTCAAGTACCACGACTACCAGTACCCGGCGTGGGCCGAGCTGGTGGGCTGGGGCCTCACCATGTCCTCCATCGTCATGATACCAGCCGTCGCCATCCTGCAGCTGGTCAAGACCCCCGGCTCCTTCAGGGAGGTAACCCTCACAGCCACACCTCCCCGTCGTCGCCCCCCCCCCTCCCCCTGCCACCGCTCACGTGCCCGTCTGTCCACAGAGGCTCGGCATCAACATCTCCCCCGTGGAGGAACACGAACACATCCGCCGCACCAAGGAGGTGAAACGATTCCGCCTGCGGCACTGGCTCTACGTGTGACGGCCTGGGCCCCCGCTCGCCCGCACCGCCGCCTCCACCCGCCGCCTCTTCGTCGGCCACCGCTTTCGGGGCAGGATCGGGTCTCATCTTTTGTTTTTGTTAATATTAATAATAATTATAATAGTAATAATAATAATATATAATAATAATAATAATAAAATAATAATGATAACGTGAGGGAATTCCCTCGCCTCCAAAAGTCGTCGAGGGTGCTGGAAAACGAGATGACGTACGTCTCCGTGTTTTCAGATTCAAAACTGGTCACGTGTTTTTTTTTTTTTTTTTTTTTTGGCTTTTTTAGACGCCTCTCGTATCGTACTCTAGACAAAATCCATGGCGTTTCGGTTATCCACATGTGACGCGTGTGCCGCCACCTGCCTCTCTCTCTCTCTCACACTTACACACGTCCCGTATGGTGGGACGAGGACGGAGCGATGCCAGTGCGTGACGTGACATGTGGACTCGGGGTGCGGTGTGACGTCATTCGGCCGGTACCTTGGCGCCACACTTGCTAAACCTGAGCAAAGCCTACAGTCCATGGGGAATTCCCGGGAACTGCGCCATGAAACTACAGCTAAACTGCAGTTTTTGTGCGGGGAAACTACGGTTGCACTGAATGAAAAGTACTAGGTATTTGGGTAAAACTGTAGTTTTCAGCGTCAACTACTGTGCAACTACAATGAAACTTCAGTTTGTGGAACTACAGTTTTGGCGCTGTAGTTTAAACTGTAGTTTCATGGTAGATCATCCTGCCCGGGAAGCATTAGGCCCGCGTACAGTGCAGACGAGTAAGTCGAGATTCTCAGTGTTGTACAGGTTGTACATATGCGTTGCCTGGCCGTGTGGCTAAACATGCCTTTGCGCTGTTTAAAGATAAGCGTACTAATCATACGAGCACCTGCGGGTACTATTGCTCATCGTAGTTTTAATAAATTTGTAATTACGTGTCTACTATCGGTAGTGTTCGGGAAACACTCATGACTTCCCCCGCTGCCCATAAGCCATCACCCTCTCAATCAGATTTTTTTTTAAATGAGGAAGATAGATTAAGGGGCTGAGATGTTGAGCAGTCCGCTTAAGGGCATTACTTTGGTTTTACCTTCTCGGTTCAGCACAGTTCCATTGTCCAGCCGAGTCTCAATTTATGTGTATCTTCCTTCTAAGCCTATCAGATCGATGTACCTGGAGCAATAATACCGATGGGATATCACCGTTACCAACAGCGCATATGTGGTGCGATTTAGTCATGGGGAAGTCGCCTTGGAGGAGTTTATCGAACTGTTGCATATCATCCTGTGTTCGACCCGGGAGCGAGTCCCCACCTAGAATACTCTTCACAAGGACCAGCATAACATCACTTCTCCTCGGATTCGGAGCATTTTTTTTTTCATCGGGAGTATGTCTTATGTATGTAGTTAATTTTATAAAACGCTTCGCGGCAGGAACGAATGCCATCCTATCATTGTACTGTCTGTTTCCATGTTCAGTTTGGAACTTGTGTAAATGTGTAAAGCTCGTGGTGTAACAAGCACCCAATACGGCATGTACATAGCTTTTCTAGAACATGTTGTTACGCTGTATGTATAAATGGGACTTGTACACGCGTCACAGAGAAAAGCCAAATGTGTTAAATAACACAAAACACAGTGTACTATTTTTGTTGAAACTGATCATGATAATGATTGTGCTCTATGAGCAGTGTGCCAACGTCGCCGGGGATCTTCCTTTTCGGCTGTGTCAGGTCCACTGCAACTGCGTACGCCACCGAACGAAGTGTAACGGATGGCTCATGGAAAAGTCCTTCGCCATGTCTTTGTATGTGATGAGCGCCTATGGAGGTAGGCAGCCCTGCATGCTGGCCTTGCTCTGCGGGCTGGCCTACCCAGGTGACTCGCATCGCGGTGTATTTAGACTTTGTCACACTTTTGTTTCCAGCTTTCAGGCTCCCCGGCGAACGAATAGTCGTTTCTGTTGAGTGCTTCCCAGCGCCGTGAGCTGCATTCCTTCGGCTAACTTTAGTTGTCGACAACCTCTCAAAAGTGCTTTCCATACTGCTTCACGGCCATGCTACTTACTTAAAGTTAAGTGATGTTTGTATTAGATCTGCTATAACTCTGTGTAAATGTTTAGGAATGCAAGACATCAACAAACTGGACAATAAAATAGGGTTCATGTCAAACCCAAGAGGATTAAAACAGATCTTTCATCAAATCATTGATTTACTTTTGTTCCGATGTCCCATGCATTTCTCCTAAGTTGTGAAATTCTGTGAATACAGTGTGTGTGCGGTGGACAGTCACATAATCAAGAAGAAACACAAATTAAAGAGAACCAAAATTAGCATTATTTATTCCATGAATATTACATTTTATCACTACAGCAGTTTTCAAGAATTTCCAAAATGGGTTTAGGTCTTAAGAAGTGTTGAAAGTAAAACATAAAAGTGGTTTGACAGAGACAGCACAGAGATGAAGGTTCACTGACCAAGGCAATGATGTGAAACACTAACAAGGAACAGTCCAGTTAATGTTAAGGGAAAGGTTTTTAAATTTACACATCGTAGGCTAGAAATTGTTCATGGTGGGACAGTGGGTTTTGTTGAGAAGGACGCATGATACTCATACAACACGGAAATATGTCCCAACATTTTTCTTAATTTTACCACAGATTTGCAAAACACTGGAAAATAAGGAATTACTAGAAGCACTCGATATCAAGACTCTATGATCTCTCTATGATTTTCGGCATTGATCACTTGGCATTTGCAGCACAGGAAGGATGGAGCTTACAGAACTGTGGTCTATACTCGATACCTGGCCACCTGCTGGCTCACTTTTAAAATGGGGAAGGAACAGACATACCAACCACCAAAAAATGTGAAGAGCACTTCATCGTGAGTATCTGTTATACTCAAGAGGTGGCTCATTCCATCCTTCCCAGTTACAGCACAGCACCAGGAAACACTCATATCATTCATATATATTTAGGTGACTAGAACAAATTCCAATAAAAATACACATAGAGACTAATACAATGATAAGGTACATTTTATGACAGTAGGACTATTTTAACAGGGCTGCATAGGAGGACACCTCTGATATGTCTCTTTGTGTAATCCAAAAGAAAAAGAAAAATGTACCAACATTTTGTTTTCAGGAAAGAAAAAAAAAACTGAACTACTTTTGACATTTTATGATCTTTTCAAATGAATGCCTTTTTTCAAGAACCAAGTAAATTTTAATAGAAGTGAATCCAACCTTGCTTTTAGACAGAAAAAAAGAAAATAGAGGTTTGGAAAAATGACTGCCATTCACAACAACTTGAGTATACCCAAAATATATTATAGCCTGCAGCAAAACAACTAGATGTTTATACTGATTATTCCAAGATAAAAATCTTTCAATTATAATGTGAAATACATACAGAAATATCTTGAAAGCTAATTTGAGCTTACAAATAATTAATAAAAGAAACCTTAGCTTAACATCCTGACACACACTTAGTACCACAATTCCTCACAATATATCACATAATACTCCCTACGAGACTTTTAAAGAATCAAGATTCATTGCAGATCAAATCCAGTCACTCACTATCATCTCCATCCATAATCCTGACACAAACTCACCAGTCACCCCTCATCAGGAACTCAAATAATAAATGCACCACATGCATAACTCTCTTTCACAGAAAACAAGAAAACTGAAGACAAGTAGTATTGAGTCTGCTTAGGATTTCAGAAATCTATGATACATAACTCGCAAGGATTCACCTTATCTCTACTTTGCCAATGCTTTACAAACATACGCGACACCATCTCAGAATGTGGGATCATCATCATTCCATTGCACTGGTGGTGGTTCCATAATGCCAAGGCATCATGATCATGCACTTTGAAGTTTAAAAAGAAAGATACTAATGAGCTCGGGTTCTGCCACAGAAGCGCTTCATGGAGGATACCAAGAAGGAAAATAGACAGGGCTTAATGTAAATATTACACCACACGTAACAATGAGATCTTTAATACTACATTCTTTCTACATTCCAGAGATCAGACACAAACACTTGCTCACACAAGTTGATAATTACATAAGTTTTTTGGACAGCTACAAATCAAACAGGTTGGCAAGCATGTGCTCTGCTGAACTATACATCACTCCAGGGAATTTTTGAATTATCATATGACTGTAATTACTGACCCGTTAAAAAACAATTTAAACACTAACAGCTACTTCATCACAGAGAAACATCTAGTTGAAATTAATCTCCTAGTTCATTAAGACTTGCCTCCATCATGTTAAGAAAACCACAAAGATTTTTGAGAGATAAACCCTTCTGAAAATTGCTTTCTACAATTTTAAAAATGCTATTTGCACACATCCATGAAACAAAACTTACAATCACAAACATATTCATTTCATCCTGTGATAGTTTCATTAAGGACAGGATGCTAGGTCATCAAAACATGAGAGACAGTGCCTCTACTTCCCATTCCTTGCAGTACCCATTTTTGAGTTTCAGCTGGCTTCCTCATTCCGAACCTGTATGGTGCATTAACAGGACAAGCTGGATATATTGTCACCTTATGCACATTTGTGCCAAATTTGTTGGGCAAATGAATGTTTTTCCTACTAGCACTACCACAAAATCTGCTTGGTATATGACTGAGCTGTCTGCCGCCTGCCCTGAACCAATATAGCAAATTTCCTGGTGTATGAGAAGATATGTGGGGGAGTCGGAGGGTGCATTCCTGCAGCACTTGGATATGATAACACAGATATGGATATGAAATGTGATATGAACTGAGGTACAGCTGTTACAAGTACTGGCGGTACGGAAAATGTATAGAGAGACGCTCAAAGCCTTGACATGCTTACTGAGCCCAATTCTGAAACGGATTGTTATGCCTGGCACTCACAGAGTGAGCCAAATTTACTGGCATATTTTGCAGCAGACCCATTAGTGGCCAAGACATTGAGCTGTAGCAATTTTTTTTTTTAAATAAGTATTCAGTACAACTTGACATGTTTGTTTTTTCTATTACAGCAGCAAAGATAGCTGGATGCGTATCAGCCCCCAAGAGAGCAGCATTGGAAGAAACAAGGGTCACAAAATCTCTCACTAGCCAAAAAAGTAACAACATACAGAGGAGACAGAGATGAACATACTGGAGTGGTCATTATGGAGAATACCACCGTCAACCAGGTATATTTGGCACAATAATGCCCCTCCTCTCTCCTCGCCATCCAGACCCCCTGCCTCCTGATACCTGTCCCCCTAGTACCATTGTGTGCATTCACACCTTTGAGCTGCACCTACTGACATTCACTCAGAGAGAGTGTGTGATTTAAATTTGTATCAACATTGCGAAGGTTCAGACATATGATTGACTGAAAATAATACAAAAGATCTGACTTTGTCTCGGAGCTTAAATTAGCTAGACAAGATAATACACATTTATTAGTAATTATGTCCAACAGTTCACTTAAAGGTAAATCACTTTTATAAAGTATTGACGAGTTTTTTTTTTTTCTCTCTTAGGACTAGCGGGTCTTGCCTTTTGTGTCACCAGGCAATTCAAGAAACTAGCAGTCTTTAAGGGGCACTGAGCACTTTCTGAGAGATTCTCCGTATCGTTGGCCACTGCCCACATCCGAGTGCCAGCACTAAGGCACCCACGGGAAGCGCCGTGCCCGTGTAGAGATTGAGATTCTTTCAGACGGCTCAGGGTAGGCCGTACAGGGCTGGGAGTACTCGGACCCCGGGCCGTCGCAGCATCAGCATTTCTTCATCACCTGTGCAGGCAACAGACACGTTATTGTTCAGAGTATCTCGATAAATTTTGTCCCACAACCACACCGCCACACAACAAACCACTAGATAGAAGAAGTGAACTTGTGACTGTGGCGACAATACTTTGCAATGAGACTTCACTGCAAGCAAGCAGACGCTCCTAAGGTCACCTCAATGCAATTCTATTGAAATTTAGTGCATGTTTCAGAACATCCATTATTATGCAACACACATGAAATACTAGACACATAGGTTTAGCACACACAATCAATTAACCACTAAAGATGCATGTATGCATCAAATTAGTGTATACGCAGAAGCACGTTCTGATATCTGTAAGAAATGTGACAAAAGTAATAGAAGGTGATGCACTACAAATGGTGATATCCTTCTATGAGAAACTCAATGCTGTCTAAACACATTCACCAATGGCTATTTATTCAGTCACCAGACTGAAACGATGAAGAAGATTCTTTTGCGAACACATATGATGTTTAGAACTGCAATTATGACACACAGAAGTAAACAAAATCAATAAAGCTAACACCAACATAACACCTTATAGAGAAGGCAAGACACACCCATGGATGACCACCCCGACACCTAAGGGTGCACTTACCAAAGACTTTGGGAAAGCTTTGAAATCTCTTGCAACGAAAGAACCCCGCGCAGGAGCAGGGCTCTTCGAGTGTTGGCCGCTGTCCAAATAAATAGCAAACATAAGCATGCTCTAAAGCTAGTTCAAATTTTACAAATAATTTTCACCATCACACACATAGCATCCTACAGCCATTTTCTTTCCAAATGGGGCTTGTTATAAAGCAAGTTGAAAAAAATAATTTTGAGTAAAGAATTTAAGGAACTACAAGCTCTAACTGGAAATATCACTTCAAATGTAGGTCCTTAAATGTTACTTATTTCATTTAACAAAAGTTACTAATGTGCAGAAAAAAGAAAAAAAACATTGATAGTTTTAATGTGCACCCCAACTGAAGACTTAAGCGGTGAATAGTGATTATTTAGCTGGCAAACAGCATGCTTTTTCCATCCATGGCACTCAAAAACGTGAGAATGTTTAGTCTGTACACACAATGTTAATACAAAGAACCTAATTTTTAACTTGCACTCTGATTATGAGTAGAAAGAAATCAAGGATATACACCAAACTTTATCAAAAAATTTATAACCCTTGCCTTTGTAACTGGGCAGAATCTGGGCCAAAAATAGTCCACACTTTAGTATTATGGAATACTGGATGTACTCCTATGGTGAAAGATAGAACACTAACGACCATGATTTCTGGTTCACTAAACATCATATGTTAGTTAATGCTAAATTTTGTTTTTGTGGACGACAAAATATTCAAGACATTCAACACTCCAAATGGATTGTTTTTAAAACATTTTGTTACACTTACGTTGGCTTCCGCACTCTAGGTGGTCGTGTTAAACTTAGAGCCTCGCCTGAGGGCTGACTATGAGGTCGAGGGTAGTAAGAAGTTTGGAAGGGACGTAACGGTCGTTGGTAAGTGTTGGTAGGTATTGAAAATGGAAGGCGCCCTGCCATGTACCTCATATCACCTGAGAAACAAAGTGTATACAGGGTTAAAAATGGTTTTGTTGTTTTTGAGACATAAGCAGCACTAAAGTGAGGCACTTGCTCATTCCAAAATGCAGCAAATAGAAAATTCAGCACTATGGTCCCACTAAAAAAATATTAAAAAACTCAAAAGTATATGTATAAAATTTATAAAAAAAAAGTGCTGCAAAGTGCCCTTTGAGAATAAAAATTACATACCTGACATGTATCTGGAAGCAGCAAGATTGTACATTGGAACCGAATATGGTGGTGTGTAACGAACATTGTCCCCTGATCCAGTTTGGTCCTTGCGTCCCACTGGACTGTGTCCACGTGGGAAACCCTTGGGTCCCATATTTCTTGGTGGAGGACTGGGCTGCACACCACCAAGAATCTAACAGAAACACAACAATATTACACCATGCTAAAACACAGAGCTGGCGCACTATTGAATGGGTACATACCAGGCCTGGTCTCATCATTCTTTGAATCATAGGCGACTGGTGTGGGCCAACATTTTGGTACGCAGCTGGGGAAGGTGGTGCGCCCGGGCCCATGCCATACACATATGGATGAACGCCATAAGAGCCCTGAAATCATAAATTTTGTTGAGTGACACTTAGTTTGATAAAAATACTTTGCAAGAGCAGACGGTTCCCTTCTAACCTGTGGAGTGAGTGGAGGGGTGCCTGGAGCTGCGCATGGCATATATCCTTGAGGTGTTCCGTAAGGGCCCAGAGGCATGAGGGGCTGACCCTGTCCAGAAGACGGCGCATCACCAGCCCCCTGAACTCCTTGGTAATACGTTATGGTACTGGGGGGAGCAGAGCCTGAAGCGGTCACTGTGGCACTGGCACTAGAGTAGACTGCAGGCTGATAGGACTGAGTTGGCACCCTGAGAAAAAAAAAAATCCAATGCGATTAAACAGAACAACTGCGAGTGTGGTAGCAAACTGTTTGTGAGGAGATGTAAGCCTCAGTTACTCACGTATTTGAGTGCATGGAGGACACAGTGTAGACAACCTGATGTTGAGGGGCAACTACTCCAACACAATCATTGGGATATCCTGAAAAAGAAAGAAAGTAAACAAACAAAATAAATATATAACACAAGCAGGCAATTTGGTTATAACCAGTATGAAATCACATACCATTAACAACAGCTCTGTCATGGCCAGGTGGGGCCACTTGGACATTAGGCATTGAATAAACAGGTGGTTGGTAAATTGCAGCTCCCTTTGCATAGCTCGCAGCAACGTTATTACGATTGTAGTTGCGATTACTTCCTCCAGTCGTACTTGTGGCGGTGGAAGCAGAATTAGTATTGGCCCTGCTGTTGCTGTGTTCCCTTCCACTCGACGGAGGAGTATTGCCTCTGTTGCTGGCTGGAACAGGTGTGGAGGAAGAACCCGAGCTCGGTGTCCCCGGGCCCTGCGGGCTCGCCACATTGTTCGGAGGGTAATAGTACATCACAGTAGGAGGGTAGCCCTGGAACCATAATTATTATTTATTTTTAGAAACACTGACGAGTGCGAAAACATCTGACACACTCAAAAATTTAAAGTAAAAAGAAACCAAATTAACAAGAACTATTTTCACGAAAAGAAGAACCGACCTGGTTATGACCAGACAGCTGTGCGCCCGGACCTGAGCCCGTACCGGGTCCCCAGAAGTAGGTGCCATTGCTGGCCACCATCACAGGAGGCTGTCCTTGGGCGGGGCCCTGCTGGGGGTTCGGGCCCTCGTCCCGCCCGGCCTGGCCCACACGAGTGCCGAGCCCGGCGTCCCCGCCGGCGCGCTGGTCCACGCCGGGGGCGCCGTTGCCGTTGAGGTTCATGTTCATCATGAAGCTGGCCATGTCGGCCATGGCCTGGCCGGCGTCCTGCGACGGGGCCCACAGGCGACGCGTCAGCCAACCACATCCGGAACACTCAAACGATAAACCCACGCAAACTCACCGAGGGGCGCTGGTCGTAGGTGCCGCCGGGGTGCGGGGCCGGGGGCGGCGCGGAGGTGGACGCGTAGGGGCAGGGGTAGCCCGGCAGGCAGCACGGGGCCGGGGGCGGCGGCGCCGGGCCCGGGGGCGGCTGCGTGAACACCGGCTCCACGCCCACCATGCCGGCGTAGCCGTGCTGCGCCATGTGGTACGAGGGCGGCCCTGGCGCCGAACCGTGCCCAGCGGCGGCGGCGGCGGCGTAGTACTGGCCGGGGGCCTCGGCGGGAGCCGGGGTGAACCCGTACCCGGCCGGGTAGTAGGGCACCACCGACACCACGGAGCCGGGCGGCATGGAGAAGCCCTGGGCTCCGGCTCCGGGCGCGCCGGGGGGCGGTATCTGCATGGCGGGGGCCGGGGGCGGTGCGGGCCGCTGGGGGCTGGCCAGCAGCATGGGGGAGGTGGCCGCGCTCGTGACGCTGGGGTGGCTGACGACCTGCAGGCTGCTGCTGCTGCTGCTGCTGCTGCTGCTGCCGCCGCCGTCGGCCGCCGCCGCCTCGCCGCTCCGCACCGGCGCCTGCCCTTTGGTCGCCTCGCCGTGGTCCTGCTTGGCTGCCTGGCCCTGGCTCTTGGGCTGCTGCACCTTCGGCGGGAGCGGGGTGGGCGAGTCCGCCTCCGCCCCGGGCCTGCCCCTGGCCGACGGGGACGTGGACGCGGACTGCCCGGACCACGGGTCGTCCTCCTCGCCTGCAGAACAACGAGCACATGATTGCCGCGGGCTCCCGAACACCTCGGCCTCCGCCGACCTCCGCCGACCTCCGCAACGGCCGCCTCGGGCCTCACCCTTCCCGGAGGGCTTGTCGGTCTGGCGCGCGGAGAAGCTGGGCGGGGGGCTCTGGACCCGGGGCACGTGGAGCTTCAGCGGGTTCTCCGGGTCGAACCGGTACACGGTGCCGTCGGCGTTACAGATGGGCTGCCCAGTCTGTGACACGAGAAGTGCAGGGATCAGACCAGACCGGACCAAGGAAGAGCCGCGGCCAGCGGGCGAGGAGGCGCGACGTGGGGGAGCCTAACGCACCGCTGGGTTGATGAGCACACTTCCCGGCGGGATGTTCCCTCCCGAACACGAAATAGGCCAGATGACGGCGGGCTCCGGGGACAAAGTATCTTGGCTTCCCAGGCTCGACATCTGACAACAACAACACAGATTAGTGCAAGCTGTTCCGTCGGAACTGGGCAACCAAGAGTGCAACTCAAAATGAGCAGTGATAAGCAGTACCGGCAAGAGAGAGACGGGTGTCGCGGTCGGCGAAGGCGTCGCGGAGAGAGTTGCATCGGACTGTTGCGACTGAGATTTGTAGCCAGAGCTAGATGGACTCAACCGAGATGATGCACTGCTTCCGGAATCTAAAAGGTGGATTAAAAAAAAAAATTAAGTGCACAGATGTTGGGTGCCAGTAATATTGACAAGTAACTAAAACGTACCTTGCTTGGCTAAAATTCGTGAACCAGTGCTGAGGGAGGACGCATTGCTGTCTCCTCTGTGCAGCCCAATGTAACTTTGTCCATGGTTGGGCCCTGTCCTGGCGTGGTTATTACCGGTACACGAAGAGTTTCCAGTGTATCCACCAAAGCTATAGGATTTTGAAACAGCAGACCGGGTAGGGTTCCCCTTCAGGGAGTCACGGCTTTCATATGATTCTGTCTTCATCAAACGTGGTGATCTATAGTAGAGTAGAAGAAAACACACTAGTGGGTTAGCATACACCACAGGAATGGGCTGCAATGAGACTAATCCAATGGAAAACTTGCCGGTCATTTGGTCGTAAATATCTTCCTGAAGGTTCCGGTTCGTCGCCAGACAAGATTGCACATTCACTCCAACGAACATCTTCCATGCTATCCTGATTAGAATCGCTATTCTGCAAGCAGCTGTCAGTGCTGTCCTGTTAGAATAAAGAAAGAAAGGCACAAATATTAAGGAGAAATGCAACCATCTACAAACACCAATACTTTCAACATTGAACATTGAAACAATATCATTATCGGTGAAAAGAACTAGAAAAGAATGATGGGTGAATGATTCAATGGCAGCAATCAATGACCGAAACCCTAAAGGCAACTACAAAATTTGGGTCATTAAACCCATGGCAGAACAAAAACAAATGGCAATATTTTTTTATTTTAAGTGTTTGAAATGTATATTGATGTCTGGTGAATTAAGCATAGCGATGAGAAAAAATATACTCAAGAGGATAAAAAATGAGAGGTACTCACTACTAGCGCATGCAGGCATAAAAGGAGAAAAACAAAAACAAAAAAAGTGCAAAATAAATTTTATTTGAATCAAATCATGTACGTGAACATAAGCAGCATCACTCAAAATAAGCACGCACATTTACACACACATTCACATTCACTCAGATGGATTTAGTAAAGATAAGTGGATACGAGAACCAGAACACACTGTTATCTGCGCAGAATCACATATGATGAAACGGCTTCCACTTCACAATCATTCCATTCCCATTTTCGCTAGACATCAGTACTCACATCCCGGCTAAAGATGCGCCTTCTTGCCCTCTCATATTCCTCCTCCCTTTCTTCAAAGCTCTTACTGCGGCGAGATTCCAAACTCAGCTGTTTTTCATCTGACTGCAAAAGCCAAACAGATGTATCTCCATCTTTTGTGCTTTTAGTTTTTTTGAAATAGTATAAAATAACTGATGGGCCTTATAATATAAATACTGAGAAGAGTTAAATCTGATGAGCTCAATATTTGGAGGGGAAAGGAGGGACGCAAAGCAAACTGTTCTTTCAATCCCTAATTGAGTGATCATTCTTTCATATCCCTTCATGCATTCTAACATTTGATAACATTTCCTACACATTAATCAATTGTATAAAAAGTAAAACAAGGCAAAATGAAATGAAAGAGAGAGAAATAGGGCAGAGGAAAAAAAAAGAAAAAAAAGAGGGACAACCAAATGATGCAAGACAAAAATATATGAAACAGGGGATTTGGTGTGCAAGGTCATAGTCTTTAATGAATGGAACATAAATAAATTGGGATGACAGGGATTTCAAGTCCCATAGCAAACCTAAAACAATCGCTTCATTTTAGACAACTTTGCAGTAGGACTTTTACTTGGTGTATCGGATTACAAAGGGTCTGAATACTTTCTCAAAATCTCATCAAAGAGCAAAGCATTCCATATGATGAACAAGTACCAACAGTTGGCAAAAGCAGCACATCAAAGCGCTGGGGAAGATACAAACCGCATAAAGCACACCACTACTGTAATCCAAGATAGTTTATCAAACCCCAACAGATCTACCAACTTGCCACATACTGTATAAATAAGTTTGGACAGTGGGGATGATTCTATGTTGCTATGGTTTATGGGAAATAACAGAGACTGAGAAATTGATTTATGCATTACTGTTTACATTCCCGGGAAGTTCTGTCAGATGGAAAGCCCGACATGACCAAAGAATTTTTTTGAAAAATTCAAGGCATGAAGTATGGTGCCAAACTCACCTTATACTGGCTGTCTTCGAATGATGCAAAGTCCCGTTTCAAAATACTCTTGCGAGGTTCTTCACTGGAATAGGCTCGACTATTCAGGCCTTTGACGTCTTTCATAATTTGCAGAAAGCTCCTTTCTGGCCTCTTGCTATTTCTGTTGCGATTGACAACAACACAAGCTCCAGATCCATCCAGATTGTGGTCCATGTTAAAATAATTAGCTGCTCTATGAACAAGCATTCTATGAAAAGAAGTCATCTGAGGAAATTTGAAAAATATATTCCTGGAAAAATAGTACAAACAAGTGAATAAATTAAAATTACTAGAGAATTCCTAATAGTAAAGTACGCTATTTATAGTTACCTTGTGTCCTCAACAAGACGTATTAGTTCATCTTCAACTCTCAATAGAAGGGAACGATTTTTGGTTGACATTTGTTGGGCTATGAAGGCGTCTAGATCTGCCTTGGACGCATCTTGGAATTGGGAGTCTGTGCTATTATCACGGTTCAACAGGCCACTCCATGCTTCCTGTGGGGAGCTTATGTAAATAGGAGTTTTGTTTTGTCGATGATTGTTTCTGTTTGAATTATAGTTGCATTGTTCCTTTATATTTTTGTTGTTGTTGTTATTGTTATTGTTGTTGCCACCTTTTGATTTACTACTATTATTGTTGTTGTTGTTACTGCCATTACCACTTCCGCTATTGCCGTTGTTGCTGGCGTGGTGATTGCTGCTGCCACTGTGGTTATTAATGTGTTTACTTGCCTGGCTGTTATTTTTGCCATTGCTGTGACCGACTACTGTCGAGGGGGTGGTTTGGCCAGCTGATGTGGCGGGAGTTGCTGCAGAGGGGTCGGGAGGGGGACTAGTTGCTTCTCGCATGGCATGGCTTCGGGTCAGCATTTTCATTTTGCCATTGGACTGAAGCAAAAATGAGACTTCATTAGTGACCACCTACAGTTAATGAACCAATTAAATCACAGCACTTTGAAAAGCTTACTCTTGAGCGGGACAGCTGAGGCTGAAGTCCACTTGCTGGTTTGTCAACTTCATCAGCTTTTGAATTTGGTCCACCAGGACTACTAGGTTTCCCACTTCCTGGTGAAGTATCAGAAATTTTGGGTGTTGATTCCTGATTATTGTTATTATTAGAGGAATTGGTGTTATTTGGTGATGGGCTAGTGTGCTCCAACTTGGCATGATGCATACAGCCTGTCTCCCCATCATCCATGGAAGATTTCTACATCACAAGAGAACACCATCAGTACCTATTCAGACACTAGCACATGCACGCCAGGATTAAAAGAGCTGAAAAGTGGTCACGCACCTGCTTCCGCAGTTGAGGAGTCTGTCGAGCTGGTCGATCCATGTTAACACCAGGTACACTAGGAGACCCACTGTGGACAACTATGCTCGGAACTGTCAACAAAGAAAGATGTGATGATGAAGCAGACTTGTAGGATCTGATTCCACATCTACAACAGATGCACATGGTGAAAAGGCGCTACCAAGAACACAAAAATACAGTAGAGCATAGTCCAAGCCACAAGTTAAAAATAGTACGTTTTGGTTTTTAAATAAGAAAGCTGTGAAAATTTGTGACAACGGAAAATACCCACATTATATTAGAGACACTAGCAGACAAGTCACACAACGTCATAAACCAGGCTCAACTAAGCACAGCATGCAACACAGAATTCATACAGTGCTCTACCAAAAACGGTAAAAATGAAGCAGGAACAACTGATATTTCTTTCTTGGTACAAGTATACAAGACGTTCAAGAATAAGATTAAGGGTGGGCCTCTACATGGTGAGTTAGTAAATTCTGTTTCGTTTGTTGTGACCAATACGTTTCTAGATGGCGAGATAAAGCAGTACTCACTTTCCAGTTTGGCCATGCTCAGGAGCGGGACACGAGTTCAAAACAGAGAGAGAAAAGCCTCTTCTTGCAAAGCTTCCGGTTCAGTTCCTTCAGTTCAGTGGGGCTCCCCAAAACCATCTTCATCTACACCATTTGGGAATTGGTATCTACGGGTGACAAGAGAAACGAAACGTCTTAGACCAAGAGAAAGCACACAACAAAACCATGGACACACAACACACTTATGTGGGCGTGTGAAAATGAGAGATTGGGGGGGGGGGGGGGGGGAGACGTCAGTGTGTAACAACCAATGGCCAGGCCGGGTTGCAGCCCCGGACGAGCTGCCAACACACCCCCTAACACTGAGACCCTGGAGCCAATGGGTCCCAAGCAGTGCAGACCGCCACATTCCAAAACACGGTCCGAGCCGGAGAATAAAACGTGCACGTTTGCGGCAGGCGGTGGGAGGAGAGGGAGGAGAGGGAGGTCAGTGGAGGTGGGAGGTGGGGGAGGGAGGGGCGGGGCATTGACCGTGCTGTACACCCCGCCAAAGCCCGGCGAGCACGCCCTCCAAGGAGCCCCCGGCCGTACCGTACGCAGCAGCCGGCACACTCTCAGCGAGGGAGGGAGAGAGGGAGAGAGGGAGAGAGGGAGAGAGGGAGAGAGGGAGAGAGGGAGAGAGGGAGAGAGGGAGAGAGTGAGAGAGTGAGAGAGGGAGAGAGGGAGAGAGGGAGGGAGGGAGGGAGGGAGGGAGGGAGGGAGGGAGGGGGGGTGGAAGTCGTTGTTCGTCATCCCCAGGCAAGGCGGATCAGGGCACACGCCAGCGCCACAGAGGCAGAGATGCAAAAGACAGAGGGAGAGAGAAAGAGACAGAGAGAGAAGGAGAGGAGAGAGGGAGAGAGGGACGGCGAGAGTAACACAACCAGAGTGGTGTCCAGGCCGGAACTCGGCAGGGGCGCCCGAGAAGCAAGTATAGGAAGTGAAGCAGGCCAAAGCCGACAAACGGACAGGGGGACGGGAGAGGGGGGGGGGGGGCTGCACTCCGGGCCGGGAGCAGGCGGGAGCCGCCCCAGCCCAGCCCGTCTGCGTTGGCCTAGGGTTCGGGTGGTGGCTGGCGGTGGCTCAGGTCCCGGAGGCGCACGGCCGCGTCGGGCTGAAATGGGACACAGGGGGGTGGCGGGGGGCGGCGGCGGGGTCGGCGGCGGGGGCGGGCCGTACACAGCCTCCCGGAGCGTACTACCGCCCGGCGCCCCATCGGTCGATACGGCGCACGCACGCGGCACGCACGCGGCAGGCACGCCGCCCGCCCCCGCGGCCCGTCCCACGTGGCCCGGCTCCCCGCCGCTGCCGCTGCCGCTGCTCCCGGTCCAGGGCTCGGGACCAGGTCAGAGGGCAACCGTGCGCCCCCCGCCCCCTCGAGGCCGCCGGTCGGGGCTTGAGAGGCTCCGGGCCTCGGTGGCCGCGGCTGGCCGAGGCCGGGCAGAGAGGGCGCAGGGCGAGCGGCCTCTGCAGAACCTCCGCGGTGGACACCGCCACGCCGCAGCCAGCGCCTTGTAACCTACACCGTGCCCGCGGTGTCAACTTGTTGAGGCACAGCAGACAGACAGAGAACAAAATGATATCGCGCATGATTACCTGCCCCGGCCCCCCCCCCCCCTCCGCAGCAACAGAGCACCCCCCCCCCCCCCCACCACCACCACTTACTCCTGGGTCCAGCAGGCGCGTGGCAGGCCGTGTGACCTATATATGCCACGAATCAATACTGCCATCTCCAAAGGAGCACCGGGGGAAAAACGGTGCGGGCTGACCGGAAAAACGGAGGATGGAAACCGGGCGGGGGTGAAAACGGTGTGGAGGGGGAGGGGGCGGGGGCGGTGCTGGATGCACCCCCGTGACCTACTTAGCGGACCGCGCCACAACAGGCCAGAGACAGGGGAGGGGGAAGGGAGAGGGGGGGGGGGGGGGGGCGGAGGGGGCAGAGGTGGGGGGGGGGGGGGGGGAGGAGCCACGAGGGTCGCAGCAGGGAGCATTGCAGTCCACCAGTGCAGCACAGCACGTGAATAAAACCAATACGCTGCGGCTTAACTGTGACAGAGACAGGGAGAGGGAACGCGGGAGAGAGACAGAGAGAGAGAAAGAGAAAGTACAAAAGAGAAAGAGCGAGAGAGAGAGAGAGAGAGAGAGAGAGAGAGAGAGAGAGAAGAGAGACAAAAGAGAAAGAGCGAGAGAGAGAGAGAGAGAGTACGAAAGAGAAAGAGCGAGAGAGAGTAGGAAAGAAAGAGAAAGAGCGAGAGAGAGAGGAAAGAAAGAAAGAGAAAGAGAGAGAGGGAGAGAGACAGAGACAGAGAGAGGCTAGGCGAGGTAGAATTTGAAGGGGGCGAAATGCAGAGCACCCCGGCAAAGCACGGTCCTTTGTCTGCTGAGGCCTCATCTCATGCACCTCCCTCCCTCCCTCCCTCCCTCCCTCCCTCCGGGGGGGTGCTGAACACGGCCCGGCCGCCCGGGACAGTCCGCAACAGGGCGGCGCCTGCGGTGCCTGCGTGGCCCGAGAGCATCTGCATGGGAATGCAGGGGGGAGGGAATGCACTTGCACTGCACTGGGGCCGACTGGGAGTGCCGCTCGTTGGGCAGACCTCCAGCTCCAGCTCCAGCTCCAGCTCCAGCGGAGCAGCGCCCAGCCAGCCGCCGGGTAGGCCGTCCCGCACGGCACGCGCGCGCCGTCGTCCTCGCCCTCCTCCTCCTCCTCGCCTACCTGGAGGCCACGTTGAGGGAGGTTAGGCCGCGGGAGGGAGGCAGCCTCCGGCCCGGGCCGTCCCGGTCGATGCCGGGACATATGGGCCGGGCGGTTCCGGGAACAAAAGCCCCCCTCCCCATCCCCTCCGCCGCGGCCGCGTCCTTCTGACCTAGATTTGGCAGCCGAACCGACCCCCCGCGTGGTGACGGCGATGCGCTCGGCCCAGCATCCCCCCCCCCCCCCCTCACTACCTGGACCCGCCCCCTCCCGGCAGCCCCTACCAGCCCCCTACCAGTCTGACCCCGATTCGCACTCCACCCCCTTGCAGCCGCCGCGGCCCGCGGGGATCTGTGCCCGGCCAGACGCACCCCCACAGCTCCGCCGCCCAGGCAGAGCGCGAGTGTGGGGCTCAAGGCATCAGAATCGTTATTTTTAAAAAAAATAAATAATTAATTGGTGGCTAATTTGATGCGTTGAGATTTTTTTTCACAAGGGCAAAACAAAAAAAAAAACGTCGTCGAGGAAGACATAAAAATCTGACAGCTCAAAAGTAGGACGCGCGATGGTTCGCATATTGACGTGCAGAGCATAGCACACGCACACGCACGCACACACACACACATATACACACGAGTAAACACCACGCACAACGGTTTCAGCAGCGGCGGCAGGTACCAACCACCAGCGCTACCGGACGGAGTACCAGCAGAGAGAGAGAGAGAGAGAGAGAGAGGCACCCGATCCGGCTGCCTTGTCCCTCTCGCACCCACAAGCCCGGCGCGAGCGCCGCACAGGACACAGGACACGGCTGTACGTATACGTACCTCGGACCTCGCGGCGGGCAGCGCCAAGGGAGACATTCCTGGCGAAGTCGAAAGTCACCCGCGGCCCGGAGGGGCGGAGCCTGCAAGCAAGGCAAACAGAGGGGCGCGGGTTCAAATACCAAACAAGACACCGCAGGGTTTTTATTTCCTCACCCTCTCTCTGTCTCTCTCTCTCTGTCTGTCTCTCTCTCTGTCTCTCTCTCTCTGTCTCTCTCTCTCTGTCTGTCTCTCTCTCTCTGTCTGTCTGTCTCTCTCTCTCTCTCTCTGTCTGTCTGTCTCTCTCTCTCTCTCTCTCACTCACTCTCTGGCGTTTTTTTTCACCCCCACACCACCCTATCCTTATCACGAGAGGTACTTTATGCACCCGCCCCTCCCCCTCCCCCCCCCCAAAGGAACGGCTGTAAAGACGCCAGTAACCCGTGCAGGGCGGGGGCCGCCGCCAACCCCCAGCATGCACTTGCACAGACGGCGAACAGGGGCGAACGTAAAGAGGCCAACGGGAAAACTGTTTCTCCCCGCCGCCGCCGCCGCTCAACGATTCACCTGTACGCAAAGGCTCACCAACAACCAATCGGCAGACGGGGAAAAGAAGCAGACATCTAATTCTCTCCTCCCGGCAATTTATTTCCGGCAGCCGTACTACGTATACGACATCCCGGGCGTGTGCACAGGAGGGCCGGAGGCAAAGAGGGAGGAGGGAGGAGGAAGGAGGGAGGAGGGAGGAGGGAGGAGGGAGGAGGGAGGAGGGAGGAGGGAGGAGGAGGAGGAGGAGGGAGGAGGGAGGAGGGGGGTTTACGTGGAGGTAAAGGTCACGGGACACGGCCTGCCGGGGAAATGTCAAGAGCGGCAGTCATCGTCAGGGGAAAGAGGGAGAGGGAGAGGGAGAGGAGAGAGAGAGAGAGAGAGAGAGGGAGAGGGAGAGGGGAGGGAGAGGGGGGGGGGAGGGGGGGGGGGGGGAGGGGAGGGGGCGAGTCAGCGTGTTTACCCCGGCGGGTACTTTTACCTCATGAGGGGAGAGGATGGGGAAGCGAGGCGGTCCTGAAAAGCCTCGCGTTGCAACCTCTGAGGCACGTCCGGGAGAGATGCAAAGACACCCCCCCCCCCCCCCCGGTGCCCAGAGAAAGAGAGAGAGAGAGAGAGAGAGAGAGAGAGAGAGAGAGAGAGAGAGAGAGAGAGAGAGAGAGAGAGAAGAGAGAGAGAGATAGAACGAAGCGAATCACCCAGCGCCGGCACTCGGCAGCGCTCTGCCACGCATGCCCCCACGCGGGGCTCCACCCCCGGCGTTAGTAGTTCACCCCCCCCCCCCCCCCCCACCCCCCACCCCCTCTCCAAGACTGGCACGGAGGCCATGAGCCGGGCGTGTTAATTAAAACCAGCCCCCCCCCCCCCCAAATCCTCCTGGCTGCAGCTGGGGGCACACACACACACAGTCTGTCTGTCTCTCTCTCTCTCTCCCTCCCTTCCCAAACGGGTCCCGGTTCCGGCCGATCAGTGTCTGGTGTGCATGCATCCGCTGCCGCCTGAATAGCCGAATGCAGCCTCTCACTCTCTCTCTCTCTCTTACCCCCGTCTCTCACCCCCTCTCTTACCCCCCTCTCCGTCACTCTCCCTCTCACCCTGCTCACTCTTTCTCTCCCTCTCTGTCCCATGGATACCGCCCTTCGAGTGCGACAGAGACAATGCCACGAGAGCAGCAGTTGTTCGGCATGAGCCGGCTGCCCCACGGCACGGCAGTAGCGCAGAGGGGCTCCGGGATGGCTGGCTATTCTCGCGGCTCGGGGCGTGGCGGGGGCGTGGCGGGGGCGTGGCGGGGGCACGCGATCGCGGGGGCGAATCACAGAGGACCCCCCGCGGGGCCCCGCCAAGGCTAAGGGCAGCTCCGCGGGGCGCGGCGCCACGGCAGCACCGACGCCTGGCGCAACAGCAACAACAGCAACCCCTCCACCCCGGGCGGAGGCGAGAGCCGTCACAACGCCAGCCGCCGCGGGGGAGGGGTGCGTCGGGTGGTGCAGGCGGGGCCAACCGCGTTTCTAGCCAGGATATTGTTCCACCTCACATTTAAAAAAAAAAACAACTCAACATACTTTCGCAGGGCGTGTGCCCCTCTCTCCCTTTTCGACCCCCTTTTTTTTTTTCGCGCGTTGTGATTGCCTGGATCCGCCCCTGGCGCTCCGGTTGCTGGCTGTGTATGTATACACATAGCGTGGCGCGATCCCAAGGCCAACTAAGGGGGAGGGGGGGGGGGGGCACCCCCGCCAACGCGGCAAGCTACCACTGCCGGCCGGCGTGAAGCGGTCCGCCGTGAGCGCCGCCCCCCCCCCCTCTCTCTCTCTCTCTCTCTCTCTCTCTCTCTCTCTCTCTCTCTCTCTCTCAATCTGCATCTCACTTTCTCTGTGTTCACGTGCCTGATTTGTAGGAGCGGGGGGGGGGGGGGGGGTCTCCCATGACGTAGTCACCCATAGCACGCAGTTTGTTTGGTGGCCGATCCAGATTACAGAGTACGGAAACAGTTTTCCGCCCCCGCCCCCCTCACACCGGGCTCGAGGCTCCAGCACGCACCGCGCTCGAGCGCAGGCGACCCTGCACAGAGGTTGCCTTCCCCCCCCCCCCCCCCCCTACACAAAGGTGAATTGGGACTGCGGGGTGCTGGGGGATGGGGGCGCGAGGTGTGCGCGCCGCTGGACTTCCCGTTCGGGAATGAGTCAGGCGGGCGGCGCAGAGGCCCGGAGGGAGGGGGAGGGGGAGGAGGGAGGGGGAGGAGGGATGTTAATCGGCATATCGGAGTCGGTAGTAACGCGTCACCAGCCAGTCACGGCGACTCCGCCGGGGGGCGGGGGCGGCTGGCCGGACACGGCCACGGCAGGGCAGGGCGCCGCCGGGGTAGGCAACTGCAGGCGGGCGCGTGCCGCGGGCTGGCCTACCCCGGCGTTCGCAGGCGACTCCCTCAGCGGCGCTGCCTGGCCGAGGGAGAGAGAGCGAGAGAGGGACGGAGGGAGGGAGGGAGGGAGGGAGGGAGGGAGGGAGGGAGGGAGAGAGAGAGAGAGAGAGAGAGAGAGAGAGAGAGAGAGAGAGAGAGAGAGAGAGAGAGAGAGAGAGAGAGAGAGAGAGAGAGAGAGAGAGAGAGAGGAGAGAGAGAGAGAGAGAGAGAGAGAGAGAGAGAGAGAGGAGAGAGAGAGAGAGAGAGAGAGAGAGAGAGAGAGAGAGAGAGAGAGAGAGAGAGAGAGAGCACGACTCCGCCACCGAGACGGTGTTCCGTGCTGGCAGCCCATCGGGCCGCGCACAGACCTATCTGCACACCCAGAACAAACTAATCGTGCCGACAGAGGGACTGGGACCTGGGGCCGGCGGGCCGCGGCGCGCGCTCGCAGGCAGGCCGCGTCTGACGCAAACTATTTAACGCTACCAATTAAGAAGACAACAAAAGACAGCCGACTAGGGGTGGCAAGACGCGGCTCGAAGCATGTAAGGAGAAACACGGGTGCCAGCGTGACGTCACGTCCGTCCCCGGCCAAGCACAAGGCGGTGTCAGGGGGAAACCCCCGCGGCGGGGGGACGGGCGGCGGCGGCGGCGGCGGCGGCGCACGCGAGAAATGTGGCTGACGGCGGAGATTCGAACCCGGGTCCGGGGAGGGAGGCCGCCAGAGGCCGCCCGCCCGCTCCGTGCTCCCCGCCGGGGATCGAACACCCCGCCGCCGCCGCTGCAGCCGCTGCAACCGCTGCAGTCGCTGCAGCCGACTCAAGTGCACGCAAACTATTTTCGGCTTAGCGAGCCGTCCCGCGGGGCGGCGCGTGCCGCCGCGACAGGGCCATGTGCCGTGGCACAGCCAGGACGCGGGGCCGGGGTCCACATACTCCGGGACACCCAGGGGCCGTGCCGCAACGTGTGTGTGTGTGCGTGTGGAGGGGGGGGGGGGGGCTGCCGCGAGGCACTTTGTAGTCTTAACCCCCTCCCCCCGGGCCCCGTCTCCAAGCCCCACACGTGGACAAATAGGGTACCTTCTCCCTCCAAGAGATCAATATCACCTCAGGGAGCCAATGTGTTGGCAGGGAGCGTTGTGCCGGACAGACAAGGTGCAGGCGCGCCCCTACCCCCTCCAATAACACGACTGAAGGCCTAAACAAAGGCGCGCCCGGAGCAGGCCAGTGCGATAGTACAGACCCCTAAGGGCCGGGGGGCGCGGCACGGCCAGGGCTCAGATGGCGGTACTGGTACACGAGGCCGTGGTGCCGGTCACGGTGTTTGGTCCCCACGGCCACGGTGTTTGGTCCCCACGGCCACGGTGTTTGGTCCCCACGGCCACGGTGTTTGGTCCCCACGGCCACGGTGTTTGGTCCCCACGGCCACGGTGTTTGGTCCCCACGGCCACGGTGTTTGGTCCCCACGGCCACGGTGTTTGGTCCCCACGGCCACGGTGTTTGGTCCCCACGGCCACGGTGTTTGGTCCCCACGGCCACGGTGTTTGGCCCCCACGGCCACGGTGTTCTGTCCCCGGCGGCACTCACCCTCGAGCAGAGCGCAGCGTCGCCTCCAGGGTGCAGTCGGCCGCAGACGCGCACACCCGCCCCGAGAGCTCCCCGTCAGCACCCGGCGTACAGCACTGCCCGCACGGCCCGGCCCTCTCCCACTGGACCCGTCTCCATGCAGCAGCCCGGGCCCGGGCCCCGTGCGCCTCCGGGCCGGGGGAGGGGAGGGGAGGGGAGGGGAGGGGAGGGGAGGGGAGGGGAGGGGCGACACAACTCCCCTAGAGCAGCGAGGAGGGGAGGGGTGCACCCCCCACCCTCCCTCCCCCTCCCGCACCGCCAGTCGCCTGACCTCATTTCTGAATGCGGAACGGCTTGGCGGGGGCGGACTAGGGCACGGCAGGGGCGGGGGCCGACGTCCCGCCACGGCACGTCGGGAGCGGCCCGGACTGCAGGGGCACCACCCCCAGAGGCGGGCCCGCCCGGATGTGGACAGCTGGACAACCACACGCCCTCCAGCTCCACAGGGCAGGGCTGGAGCGAGGCGCCCCCCACCCTGGCCCGTGCCCCCTACGAACCATTACTTAAATAATCGACGACACTCTGATGACTCCGCTTGTTAGAATCAAACTCGGCGCCCCGTCCAGAGTAATAAATCAATTTCGGATTGCCACCATCGCCAGCTAATTTTCTGAAGATGTTTGGACCTCATGACGTTTCGGGTTGGAACGGTGTTTGGATCATGTCGATAAAAATAGATTATTCGGAACGCCGATCGATTTCTGCTGGTTCCAAGAATCACACAGGTACACTCTACCCTACGTTAGCGGTTGACTGAGCCAAAAACACAACTGCAAAATAAAAAAAAGTTTCTTTTTAATTAAAAAAGTATTGGAACCCGCGGCGCTAGAGTCGTGGCACGGTCAGGACGACGCTGCAGCGGTGGCCGCCGGCTGTGCAGCACAGGGATGTACATACAGCACGGCACATGAGGGACGGGAGTGGACAAGGCAGCCATGAGCTCGCAACGATTAAATTTCAAAAGGCCATAGCTCCTTTACACGGAAGCCACCCACCAATGTAGTGAAACAATAACAAGAAGCCTGCGAAACCTTTTTCCTTTTTTGGCATCTCTACATACATATTGTTTACATTGACTGACCTTTACAAACTGCTCGGCTGACTACCGAACGACACCATGCTTGTATTCGCATCTGGGAAGGAGCGGAAGGGGAGAAACTGTTGAAGAACTAACCGTGGTTGATGGGGAAATGAAGGAAAGCAATCGAGCAAGCCACTACAATCATGCAGCCATTGTTGAGAGGAGAAAATTTTTCTCTCAATTGTAGATATAATGAAAACGCCCAAACAGACAACTTGATATTTGACTTATAATTTACAATTGTATCAGTATGTGAAGGGGCTGCGCTGGTAGACAAATCACTATCAAAGACACAAGTACGAACTTGTTTCACGCACGACAACCTAAATGACAATTATTTCCGCCAACGTATGTAACAACAGCATGTTATTTCTCAGCTAACAAGATACCTAAAAGGTACATAAGACCTGTAGACAACGACAGAACAGCAGAGGAGGTACCCCAAGTGCTGTCATGACTGGACCACAAAGGACACAGAACTCCAATCTATTTTTTTTTTGGAAACAAACAGGAGCAAACGGTAAACAACACGACTAAATCACTTAAATACGACGTGTTGGACTCATTCCAGCGCACCCCACACAAAAGCCCGTAAGGCAAGTGAGCGATTCTAAACACACCAGAGTGCACACAAGGCAAAGCTGACAGGAAGGGTCGCTCGGCAGACGAGCAGGAGCGAGGGCAGCCCGACGCCCGCCGCCAGGGAAGGCCTCTGACAGTTGACCGCGCTGGCGGCGACCGCGGCCAGGACACTGGCGACGGACGGTGCCCCACAGACGAGGGGTGGCCATGTTCACACGTCCAGGCCAGCCTGGCCTGGCAGCTCCGCCCGTCCTTACCTTTCCACACGGGCCCGCGGCGAAGGCGGTATTCCTCCAACCGCAGCCTCTGTCCACCGACTCGCCACCCGCCCCCACAGCACGGGGAGGGCGTCTTGGAGAGAACCTCCGGCAGAAACGCCACAGTTGACGCCCAAACACAACGAAGGAAGGGAGCACTCGGAGAGCAACGGCCGAAACAGGGCTAAATTTAACTACAAACTCAAATCACCTTTCCCTACCTCTGATCGGCAAGTGTTTTTGTTTCTGGTTCGCCCCGCGGCCGTGTGTCATCGTGGCGCTGGTGCGCAGCCCCTTCCAGTTCGCGGCGCCCCGTGGGTGACCACCATTGACCAGACTTCAATCAAACCAAAAATTTGGCGTGGTCGAACTGATTGTTAATATGCCTTTCATACCTCCAACCTTGGCAATGATGATGCCCGTCACAGCGCGCTTTCTTGTTCAGCGGCTGCGTATCTGGCATCCGTGACGGACAGACTCTCTAGTAGTCTAGCAGCGTCTAGGGCAGTCTAGGGGTCGGGGCGCTTCTCCGTCTAACGGGATTCAGTAAACACGGATTGGCCCACGGTGTCGTCTGTCATCTGTTTTGAATCAGACGAGCTGAAAGTTGAAGTGTTGGATTGGATTGGCTGGTGACGTACGTATTTTTAACCTGCAACTGCAGTCTGTCAGTCGAGGTAAAGTTGTGCCAGTCGCCCACTCAAACTTTGATTTTTATTGGAGCGGTAAGCCGCGATGGTTTGGCGCCCCAGGAATGTAAGGGTGCTAGTGTCTTAATGGTGTTTAAGTGTTCATCCCATCTGGGACGAGTGACCTTCCACTAGCTGGAGACTCTGGAGCCTTCTGCTGTACCTGATGCTATTGTGAGCTGGAGATGGTATTTGTATTTTAGTCAAAAACCCCTGTTCCATCGTGTTTTTGCTATTTTCCAATCATTGGTTTGACTTTGCGCTTGTGTCAATACCTATCATCCAGCTGACAAGCTTAGGTTAGATTGATTATGTTGTTTGCTTAAGAAGTTCATCTCAATTTTTTTTTTAAAAGTGGGATGAAGTAGGATGAAGGTACTGGTTATAGTGGCTAAAACATTTCTTTCCATTGCAGATTCTTAATTTTTCATCAGCACATATGAACCAATGACTGCAAGACGTCGCAGAGGGGGCTCAGAATCGGAACAGGCCCCACTTATCGTGACCGGAAGTGCATCACATGCGAATAGTGGCTCTGGCTTCTCACCATTCCATCAAACATCTCACAATGTTTTTGATGATTCTGGAAGTCATAGCTTAGACAGTGCCGCCCACAGAAACGGAACGTTGCCTGTACTTCATCCAACCATGACGTCACGGGACAGAACTAATGAATTTGGGAGTGCTGTGAGGTCCCTGCAAGGAAGGCAGATTGTTCATGCAGCACAAGCAAGAGATCCGAATAAAGCCCGGCATATTCAGAGCTATGCAGAATTTATGATGATCGCCCGGACCATTGGCAAAAATATTAGCAGTACCTACTCAAAACTTGAAAAACTTACACTTCGTGAGTTCCCCCTGTTTTTCCTCATTGCTGCAATCTTTCCTTGAATTATATTTTATTAATGATGATAACCTCTTCTTCACACTCCTCTTCTGTCACAGTTGCCAAACGTAAGTCACTTTTCAATGATAGACCCACTGAGATCCAAGAGCTGACTTACATTATCAAAGAAGATCTGAGCAGTCTCAATGGCCAAATCGCTAGGCTACAGGAAGTGGCCCGCAACCAGCGGAGGACACAACAAACTGGAAGAGCCCACCTTTTGTCCCACTCATCGAGTGTGGTGCTAGCTCTTCAATCCAAACTCGCAACCATGTCCTCCGAGTTCAAGAATGTCTTAGAAGTTAGAACTGAGGTGTGCATTGGTTGTCTATTGGCACAGTATGTAATGTGTATTCTGTCTTTTTACAAAAACATCTTTTTCTCTCTAGAACTTGAAGCAGCAGAAGAGCAGGAGAGATCAGTTTTCTCAGGGTCCTGTGTCAAGCTCTCTTCCACCTTCAGCGCTGTCTGGGCACCACCATGGCTCGGTCCTGCTGGCTGAAGAACAAGTTTCAATTGACATGGATGAGGGACGTCCTTTGCTGCCTGCCATGCAGAAACAAGCACTTATTTATGATGAAACTGTAAGTCATCAGCTGGTGATGAAAGAGACTATCTGTACGGCAATCTTGTTTATTAAGCCTAACTTAATTTCTATTTCAGGATAATTATTTGCAAAGTCGGGCGGAAACCATGCAAAATATAGAATCTACAATTGTAGAGCTGGGAGGGATTTTCCAGCAGCTAGCAACCATGGTTAAGGAACAGGAAGAAATGGTGGAAAGGTAAGCGTCTTGTTAATTGCTTTTAAAACTAAATTTATTTGTCAGCAGAAAATTTGGTTGCTGCTTTACACAATGCTGTATTTTTTATTTTATTTTTTGTCCTTTCTCTCTGTAGAATTGATGCCAATGTCCAAGATGCAGAATTAAATGTGGAAGCAGCACATGGGGAGATCCTAAGGTACTTCCAGTCGGTTACATCTAATCGATGGCTCATGATTAAGATTTTTGCTGTTCTTATATTTTTCTTTATTTTCTTTGTTGTATTCCTGGCATAAATTGTTATATCCCTCCCAATCCTATCAGCAACTATGCCATGCTTACATTAAAATAAATTAAGAGACTTTGCTCAGTTACCAGTAGTGCACTAGTTGTTGCTTGAATTCTTTCCATTGAGAGTACTAAACAGCCAAATACAATTTTGCCTCCCTCAAGTTGTTTCACTTTTTAGGCTGGAATACTTGTGAAATGTTTTTCACTTTTACACTGATGAATAAACAGACCTGTCCATATCTCTGTTAACTATATTTATACTATGGATTATTGTAATTAGTTTCTAAAACATTCAAAAAGTTTGTGGGAGGTATTGTACATTTAAAATTAAATGTACTCATACCCATTGTCATTTTTTTCTTCTTGAGGATGCCCAAGTGAGCTTTAATCTTGCATGTAGACCGGTCCTCTCAACCAATCCTGAAAGTCTCAATTGATATATTTTTCTAAACACCAGTTATGGTCCCTTAGTGTACAGGCAAATGTTGGGTTAGTCTGTTGTCCTGTTTTTTATTATACAGTAACAATATTTTTGTGTGCACTGTGAGTGTACTCAGTAAATGAGAATTTGGCTTTTAAGTCTGTGCAAATATTAATTGTAAAAAGAATACATGACTCCCAATAACAGAGTCAAGGCTCTGTCAGGTTTTTAAGCCACACTTTCATCAATGACATTTTTCAGACTGAAAACTCAGTCCAAATCTAAATTTACCATGAGAATATTTTCTAATCCTCAAGGGTGTTTTCGGGTAGGTCCATTTAGGTCTTTTCTGTTACAGCTGTACAGGATTTGTATTAGTACAGGCTCGTTATCATTCCATAACTGTGTTTTATACCTATTTTACAATGTGTTGTCATCTTCGTTCAGGTGGAGGGGTGAAAGTTTGTATAGTGACCTTTCCCACATTGTTATTCATTTATCATTGAAGTGCTGGAAAATGTACTGTTGGACTGAGAGCTTTAAGCTGGAAGAGGCAAAGTTTTGATTGTGTTGACAGCGTTTGTGATTGGAGCTTTCACCGCCAGCTGGAACCTATTTTATTCCCTTGTGTAGAAATTTTAAATCATTTTTGCATTTTCTTAATTTTTTTGTGCCAACTCTTTCAAAGTCAGATTTTAATGTACATAATCTCACTACTCATGGAAGACTGAGATACATACCCAGCCGTTGGTCCAATCATTTGCTAGAACCTTTTTTGAATCAAGTATCATATTTTTCCTGTATAATGTGAACTTACGCCAAAGGAGTTGTGAATGAAGACTGCATAGTCAGTTAAAGCAAGAAAAGAGATAAATTCATTTTTATCAAAATTGATTGATTGGTTTATGAGGCTGTTCTTCTATCTTTGTTGTGTACTCAGCTGGACTGAAATTTTGTGTTATAAATGTGGGGGTTGTATTTTAGGAAGAACAGAATACAGAGTAAAGCCATGTATGTTAAATATCTGCAGCTCGCTTCTGTGTTTTATTCTGGTAATTATTGTGATTTTTCTCAAATATATGTGGCCTGACTTTGTGTGAAAAGATATTATGTATTGTTGAGTAAAATGCACTTTAATAGATTAGAATGTGTCTTTAATGTCTCAACCCCGATAAGTCCTCACTTCAAGCAAATCAATTTCACTTTTTAAAACAAGAGGCAATGTGTTCTGCCGGAGAGTCAGTCCACAGGCGCTCGGTACAAATGGGAATAAGGGTTTTCATCAAATCGGTATCCTTTCAATCACAATACATTATAGACTAGCAGAGACAACAGAAAGCATGTGAGATAGATCCAAGTACAACTGTGTACAGTCTTAATCTGCCGTTTGACTAGACCCTTTTTCTTATAATTCTACATTGAAGAGAAACATAAAACCTGCAATGGAATGAAAAAAAAGACTGCATACTGGTACAAAACTCTGGTAACATATTACTATTTATTGTTCTGGCTAGGTAGCAATATCTGTCAAAATTTGGAGCCCAGACCTCAGAAGTCATATTCCAAGAATTTTGTTCCAAAAAATCAAAAAATGAAAACTTTTTTGCTGACAAAGTTTTCTAATGAGTGCAGTTCCAACCTTCTGTCTCCACAACAGCTTTAATAGAGCTGCAACTTGCATGCAGGAAACAGTAGCTTATTTGTTTACAATTCCTACCACCCCAGTAGATAATTTCTTACAAAAAATCACTTAAAGCTATTGGAACAAATAACAAAGTTAAGAGCTTCACTATATTACAAAATTAGTTACATATCATTCAGTCGATTGGGAAGAATAACACTATTTGAGAGGAATGCCAGTTCTAGTACTATCTCCTCTTTGTGAGAAAATAAAGAGGACCACTCTGAGGGAATGGTTCTATCATTCATATTATTCTCAATATGAAGGGCAATTCACTAGAGAAGTCCAATATTTTGTATTTCTTTTCGCATCAAATCACAATGACATAGAAACTAACAGTAATTCCTCATTACAAGGTGGAATTTTTATGGAATACAATTGTCTGGCATTATAGCTGCAGTCCCACACCGTGGTCCAGCTTGGAAATATTTTTTTGGATAGATTGGGTACATCTATTTTAATCGATGATTCAAAATAATTTCCTTTGAAGCTCAAAAGTCACCTGGCAGGCGAGACCTCTCTGAAATGGTCGACCAATGACTAATAACATCACAAAAGAAACTAAGACTTATGCCTTCATAATCTAAACTAATGATCCTTAATTCTGAATCTTAAAAATTTACATACACAACTCTATGCTTCACGTATACACAATTTATACAACTTCCTCTCCAAAAGGGGGAGGAAAAAGGGAAAAAAAGAAACACGCACTCAAACTCGCAGAATCAGATGCGTGTGACGTGCCTGTCGCAGGAAACACTCAGGATGAGAGGCTCACGTAGAAATTTATTGTCCGATTAGGAACGGCTGGGCCTGGCTGGGCCAATCAGCTCAGAGGAGAGTCGCTCCTCACAGGTACATGCCGTTGACGAGGTAGTCGGCGTCGTGGGCGTACGGCGACTGCCCCCCGCGGCGCAGCAGCCGCCGCTTGATGGTGCGGATGCGGCAGATGATCACCACCACCATGAAGGAGGTCAGCACCAAGCCTGCGGGGACGGGGAGCAGGGCGGCGTCAGTGGGGGAGCGACAGAGACGGTGACAGGGGACGCCGGCGGCTGCCGGGGACTCACCGAGCACGAGGGAGATGACGGCGCCCTTGGGGCTGACGGTGGGGCCGTCCTGGATGTCCACCAGGGCGGCCTGCTCCAGGCTCAGGTTGCCCTCGGACAGCCCCGGCGCCGCCGCCGCCGCCTTCTTGGCGCCGGCCGCGGACTTGGGGTGCGCGGCGTCCGTCTTGTTCTTGAGCGCGGCGTCGCCTGCGGGCACAAGGGGGTGTGATCGTGCCGCCGCCGACCCCGCGCCGGGATCGCGGGGAGGTGCCTTACCTGGCGGCCTCCCGGTGGCCGGCGGCGGCGCCGTCGACCTCTCGGCGGCGTGCTCCAGCTGCTTCTTCACGGAGTTGGCCTTGTCCTGGGGGCGGGGCCGCGGCGTGGGGGCGGCGTCGGGGGCCGCGGGGGCGGCCGTGGCGTTGGCGGCCTCGGCTCGGGGCGGCGGCGGCGCGTCCGCCCCCTGCGCCGCCCCCGGTCCGGGGGGAGGCTTCTGCTTGGCGGCCGCCGGCCCGGCCCCCGGCTGCGGGGACTGAGGCAGCTGCGGCAGCTGCTTCTCGTAAGGCACCGACGTGAGGTCCGCCTCGAGTCGTCGGCTGCTACTGTCGTCTGCTGGCACCTGCAGCCCCTAAAGGACACACGCACAGCACACAGGGTGCACGTGAGACCAGGGCGGGGCTGCCAGCACCCCCACCCAACGGCACGTTCACAGGGACTTTTTTACAGGCCTCGGTTCGGTCAGCAGCAACTACCCCATGTTCCCATATTGGTTTTTAAAACTACCTAGAAAGAATCTACAGCGGTGGGGTTAAGGACAAACTAAACCCGTGGTGGTTTGTGAATTTGAAAATTTGAATTTCCCGTTGGTGGCGGGGCGGGAGAAGGACGGAAATGGTCACACATTTAGTCGTCCTAGAACACGCTCGACTGGAATTTGGCACACGAACAGCGTTGGAAATGTCGGCTGATTTAAAAACCCGATCGAATGACAAATGCTAATACTTTGAATGCACTTGTCGTTGGAAACGGAAGTCGGGCTGATGCGGGCGCCGCGCTCCAGAGGGAGGGAAGCGCTCGCAGGGGCCACAGGAACGCACCCCTCAACGATTTCCCACGACCGTTTGAAATCGCGCGGCGTGTTCGGCCCGGCCGTTGAAGGGGTGCACCTTGTGTGAAGCCCGAACGGTCAGGAATGGCGTCGTTTTCTGAGAGCGAGAGCGACGGCGACCGGTACGATGACATCCGTCCGCACTTCTCGGGCCGGGACTGGGCCGAGCTGTGCAGCTACGAGAAGATGAGCTACAAGAACATCTACGAGAACTACGAGCAGATGAAGAAGACAGGTGAGTCCGCGGCCTCGCGTCGCTCGTCCGGGCCGGCGGCGGTGGTTGGTCGGAGGGTCCTCCAGACACCCCTGACCGGCCCGCCGCTCCGCTGTCCAGGACTCGCCCCCAAGCGGCCGGCGTTTATGCGGTTCGAGCCCGGCCAGCCCGCCCCCGCCAAGGCCGAACCCAAGGCCAAGAGCAAGGCCAGGAGGCGCGCCGTGGACAGCGACGCGGACACCGAGGACGACCTGGACTGGGAGCCCGGCGCCGAGGCCGCGGTAAGTACGTCGCCGCCCGGCACCGGAGCCCGCGCCGCGCTCAACGCAGTCCTGGTGTGTTTCAGACGCGGACATCGCAGCGCGTGCGGGCGCGGCCGCCCCCCCAGCCACGGTAAGCGGCGCAGCGTTGTCCTTGTCGCACCTTACGGGGCGCTGTGTGAGTGAGAGTGATAGAGAGAGAGACGTGTGCCCGCAGCGCCCAGAAGAAGCGGAAGGCGACAGCAGGCGCCGCCCCCGTCTGCTCGGAGGCCCCCGGCGCCGACGCCGACCCCCCCGCGGGCGAGGCCGCGCCGGCAGACTCGAGGACACGCTACCCCAAGAGGGCGGGCAGCCGCAAGACCTACGCCGAAGACACCCTGCAGGACGATGACGACTTCTTGTGTGAGTCTCCGCCTCCGGCCCCCCGCGGGTTCGAATACCGGGTTCGGCTCGCATCTTACAACATTTTTTTTGGCTAGTTTGTGACGACTGCCAGCAGGAGTACGAGGGCGAGTGTCCCCAGCACCCCCTCACCGTGGTGGCCGACGTCGAGGTGAGACCCTTGGCTGTCTCTCTCTCTCTCTCTCTCTCTCTCTCTCTCTCTCTCTTCACACACACACACTCCGTCTGCCCCAGGTCCCCGTCGGCACCCCGGACCGCGCGCTGCTGACGCTGCCGCCGCAGCTAGCCGTGCTCCCCAGCAAGATCAGGGGCGCGGGAGACGGTGTGTGGGCGCGGAAGCCCATTCCGAAGGGGATGCGGTTTGGGCCGTACGAGGGCGTGGTCACGGCGCCGACCTCGGAGAGCGGGTACGGCTGGGTGGTGAGTACGACGGCGAGGTCCCGGGTCCCGCGGCGCGGCCCGGCGCACCGGCCTCACGGCCGCCTCTGTGCCCTCAGATCCGGCGGGAGGGCCGCGCCGACCACTGCGTCGACGCCAAGGACGTGTCCACCTCCAACTGGATGCGCTTCGTCAACTGCCCGCGGAACGGGCCCGGCGAGGAGAACCTGCTGCCGTTCCAGTTCAAGGGGAAGCTGTACTACCGCAGCGTCCGTGACATACCCGCCAACACGGAGCTGCTCGTGTGGTACGGGGACTCGTACGGCAAGGAGCTGGGCATCGACCCCAAGGCCTTCCGGCAGCCGCCGCAGGACCCGTGCAAGCTCAGTGAGTATCGGGGACGCGGTGGCTCCACAGAACCATCTCGGGGACTTAAGAGATTCTTCAAAATGTCCCAGTTGGCCCTCTTCGAATGTCAATTTTGTCAATTTGAAAACAGTTGGCAAAATTTATTTACGAAAAAAAAAAGAAATCATGTCTCAGGATCATGTCAATGTCCAGGAGTATCAAAACAACTCATTTGTCATTTCTGTCCTGTGACCTTATATGTGACAAAAGTACTATTTCTGACGTGCACTGCCCACAGCCGGCGCCTTCCCGTGCGGTCAGTGCACCCTCTGCTTCGTGAGCCCGCTGCTGCTGGAGAGACACCGGAGACGGTGCTGGGCGGAGGTCGGGCGGTGGAGGGCCTGTCGCGCCCCGGCTGTGCGGCCCGACCACGGGGAGGACAAGCGGGAAGTGCAGGCCGGGAAGCACAGCTGCCCCACCTGCGGCAAGAGTTTTACCCAAAGCAGCGATGTGACGCGTCACCAGCGGCTGCACACCGGGGAGAAGCCCTACAGCTGCCCCACCTGCGGCAAGAGCTTCGCCCAAAGCAGCGATCTGATCAAACACCAGCGGCTGCACACCGGGGAGAAGCCCTACAGCTGCCCCACCTGCGGCAGGAGCTTCGCCAATAGCAGTCGTCTGACCGTCCACCAGCGGCTGCACACCGGGGAGAAGCCCTACAGCTGCCCCACCTGCGGCAAGAGCTTCGCCCAAAGCAGCGATCTGACCGTCCACCAGCGGCTGCACACCGGGGAGAAGCCCTACAGCTGCCCCACCTGCGGCAAGAGCTTCGCCCAAAGCAGCGATCTGACCGTCCACCAGCGGCTGCACACCGGGGAGAAGCCCTACAGCTGCCCCACCTGCGGCGAGAGCTTCGCCGTTAGCAGTAATCTGACGCGTCACCAGCGGCTGCACACCGGGGAGAAGCCCTACAGCTGCCCCACCTGCGGCAAGAGCTTCGCCCGGAGCAGTGTTCTGACCGTCCACCAGCGGCTGCACACCGGGGTGAATGTGCGGTGAATGTGGGGTTCGCTTCCGCGCGAGTGATTCAATAGAAGTTCATGCGATCGTAAACTTTTTCATTTTATAGATGTTGATTTTTTTTATGGAATAGAATTAACTGTGGATCATTTTTTTGTTGTTGTTGGTGAAGTATCAATTTTTTTAGTTAAATACAGAATGTCAAGAACATGAAATGTTTAGTTAGTTTTCGTGTGATTAATTTTAAATGAAATTTGAAACTGTTTTAATCAAATAGTAGATTTCTGCCTTTTTGTAAATGAACTGTATTTTTTTTTGTGAGGAAAAATGTTAGCCTAAATGAACTTTTATTCACATGAAAATGATATTTATTGTACATGGAATTTATTGAAAGTGAAAAGTTAAATCGTTTTGCTCAGGTGGTAGGTTTTTAAAATCTTATTGTGATATTTTTGTTTCCTGTAACCATCTTATGGTGTACTATTTTTTTTTACTTCGGCTGTTCGGTTTTAACTGCAGCACTGAAAATGAAATTCTACTCGATTGTGACACCAGTACCTCTTTGCACTGTCCCTACCCAGCACGCACGGCCGCACCCCTCGCCAGGCCGCAGCCTGCAGGGCGGGCCGTGCCGTCACGCACCCACGTCGTGCGGGACTGCCTACCCGGCGCTCGGCAGGCGGCGTCCGTAGGGATGCCTCCGCCGGCGCGTATTCTAATCTATCCGTCCTCGTCCCACCTCGTGCGGGCGGGCGTGTGCGGGAGAGAGACAGACAGACGTGTACTCACGAGCCGGCCCAGGTTGGCGAGCTGCAGACGGCTCTCGGAGCCGCCGTCCTCGTAGAAGTAGTCCGGCGGCGCCCCGTACTGCGCCCCGTACTGCCGCTGGGGGGCGCGGGCCGGGCCGTACTCATCTGTCAACAGGTTTCCAGGGAAATGAACGCCCCCGTCGTCCCCGGGAGGCCTGTGGGAGGTCCACGGGAGGTTCACTCACCTGCGGGGCGTCCACCGGGGACGCCCTGGGCGTAGTAGCTGGTCCCGGCTTGCGAGGCGTCCCCGTAGCCCGGCGCGCTGTGGGCCGCAACAGTTCGCACGTTACATTTCTCATACCGCGTTCCCATGGCGGGCACGCTCCGGCCGCCTCACTCACCCGGCGGCCTGCAGGTCCTCGCCGAACGCCTGGTGCGGGTGGGTGCGGACGTGGTAGTGATCCGCGTCCAGGACGCCGCCCTTGTGCGTGAAGATGTGGCTGTCGTGCGCTGGGAGGGGAGGTCACCCTGGTTCAAATACTGGCTTGCTATTTTTTTTTTTATTTTGTTCTCTCGCGTTGGCCCAGCCTTACCTCCGGACCGATAGGGTCCGCTGTCCCACTGCAGCGCGGCGCCTCTGGCCGGCCCCGAGCCCCCGGCCCCGGGGTGCTGGAACAGGGGCATCTGTTGCTGCAGCTGCTGCTGCTGTTGTTGTTGTTGCTGGAGCAGGAGTTGCTGTTGCTGCAGAAGCAGTTGTTGCTGCTGTTGCAGGGCCGCCGCTAGGATGTCCTGCTGTTGTTGTTGTTGTTGTTGCGGTGGCTGAGGTCGCTGCTGCACCGGTAGCTGCGACTCCTGTTCGGGCTGCGACGGCGCCCTGGGGCCCTGCATGGAGGCCTTGGAGCCGACAGCCAGGGAGCCCGCCCCATCTGCGATATAAAAAAATCTCCATCTAGAATATTTCCAGTTCGCCTTTTGGAACTTTTTTTTTTCATTTTCGCGCGCTGACCTGTCTGGTGCGAGGCGGGTAGCACGGCCCGTAGCACGCCGCTGCCCGGCTGCAGCTGCAGCTGGCCCAGCTGGTCAGACAGAGACAGCTGCTGAGCTTTGGACTCCTGGCTCTGCTGAATCTGTTGTTGTTGCTGCTGAATTTGCTGTTGTTGTTTCTGTTGTTGTTGCGGCTGCACTGAGTGAACCGGCTGTTGTTGTTGCTGCCAGTTTCGATAGGTGTACGGGTTCATGGGCTGCTCCGGCGGCGGCGGCGGCGGTGGTTGCTGAGGCTGAAAACAATTGCATCAAGACATTGAGGAACCGCGTCGGCAGGTACTCCTAGGTACTCGGTACCCACAAGCACCTTGGTGTCGGGCAGCGACTGGCCGGGCTGCTGAGCCTGAAACAGCTGCTGCTGTTTCTCTCGCTGCAGTTGGTACTGCTGCTCACGGAGGTCCAACAGCTCCTGGGCGTGGACGTGGGAGTCCCCGGCCAGGTCCTCCGACAGCTAACGGGAGAAAAATTATTTACTTATTTATTTATTTAAAAAAATGTCAGGTTTGTTGAAGGGGAGCCGTGGGGGACCTCATACCTTCTGTCCCTGCGCCAGGCCCACCCCACGGCCGAAGGCGGCCGCGTCGCCTGCGGGGGGCGCCACCACCGTCGTACCTGCGACAACCAAAAAGAGGGCGGGTTCGAGTCTCAGTGCCGCGGGAATTTTTTTTCCCCCAGCCCCTTGCACTCACCCTGCTCGGAGGGGCAGCCGAGCTCGTCCGACCGGTCGCTGCACTGGGGGATGCCGTCGCACTGGTTGTAGACCGCGATGCACTCGACGGAGGCGGTGTGGCGGCACCGGAACTGGTACATGGAGCAGCCTGCCAACCACAGAGATGAGGAAAACTATTAGGAATTCAAAAATGACAATCAAACAGTTCCATCTTTTCTCTCCATCCCTCCCTCTCCCTCCCTCTCCCTCTCCCTTCCTCCCCTCCCTTGGTCCCTGACCCGCATTGTCACAAGCCTCTGACCACCGTGACCCCGTTGTTCGTGCTGCCGGGCCTGGCCGCCGCTGCCGCCGCCGAGGCGTGGGAGTCGGCCGGCCTTGGTCCGCCCCGAACCCGTTGTCGAGTCGGTCCGTCCACAAACAACGTGACACGGCCCCGGATCAGCTGGCCGCCCCGCCAAACTCTCCGCCGCCCCGGAGATAGCCATCATCAAGGCGACCGCAGCCGCCACCGATCCGCGCGCCGCGTGCCGCGTGGGCCGTTGGCGTCGGCGCGCGCCGCCACGTCTCCCACGGGAATCGCTCGCCGAGACAGAGTCTTGCCAACAGAGCGGCGTTTAAAGCCGAGGCAGAGAATGCGCCCGTCATTAGCCGTAACCGTGGCTTACTTGCGCGTCCGCGGGGCCCCCAGTGCCGCCAACCGCCCGGGTCGTTTGGCTTTCAGAGCGTTTAGCGGCGGGCGCGGCCTTGCGGGAGCGCCGAAGGCAGGCCGGGGAGCTCCTCGCAGTCGTTGAGGGCGACGGCTTCTGTGACGACGCCGTGCGCTCCAGCCCCCCCCCCCCCCCCCCACCTGCGGGACACTGCCGCTCGCCGACGGCTGGTTGTTGACCCGGAGGTCCCCCAGGACCCGGAGGAGCGGTGCCGCCGCCGGGCCCACAGGCCGGGGCCCCGGCGTATCCGCCGGAAAGCTGCCTCTGCCCGAGCTCTGCCTCCCGGAGGCGGCGGCCGCCGGCTTCCGGCGCCGCGGAGACAGCGCGCGACGCCCCCCCCCCCCCCTCCACCAACCACCCCGCCGCCATGCTCTGCTCGTTTCATTTTCACGGACGTCCTGTGTTTGTCCGAGGCGCCGCGATGCGCCGCCCGCCATGTTGTACTTCAGCCTGGTCACTTTCTCGGCCCCGCGCCGCCGCCAGTATTCGAACCCGCGGTCCGGAAGGCGGGGTCCGCGTGGTCGACAAACGGACCCGGGAGCCACAGGCCGCGGGTCACAGGTCACGGGCGGCCTGCCCGGCACAATACAGCCGCTCTTCTGAGAAAACAGTGGCAGCCCGCTCCGCGGGGCTCGGTGCGGCGTGGCGACCCCCCCGGGGGCCACCGAGGGGGCGGACGGCCTAACCTAACCTGTCCTAATCACAGCACAGCGTGCGGGGGCCGCGGGGGGCCCCGCCCGACCGCAGCCGCCCCGCGCTGCCGCGTTTCCGCGTGCCCGTGCCGACGGCGTGGGCAGGACAGGGGTAGGCAGGCAGTCCGCCGCTACCGCCGCCGCTGCCGAGCCGAGCAGGGGCCCACCCGAGCACGGCCGGGCCACCGCGCGGGGTCGCGGCCTGCCGAGCCGAGCCGGGGGCTCGCTGGGCGCCGCTGTGCGGTCTGCCCGGGCCGCGGGGCCGCGGAGCGGAGGCAGCGGCGCCCGGGCCGCGAGCCTCGCCGCCAGTCCGGCCCCGACACTCGTACCGGCGCCTCCACCGTCGAGCCCGCCGCCGCGAATGTGCGCAGCGAGCCGCGTTCCTCGTGTCTGTGTGCGTGCGTGTGCGTGTACGTGTGTGAGGGTGAGAGTGTGTTAGTGCGGAGTGCGGACAGCCCGCGGGCCGCCATGACGTCCAAGCTGCGCCGGGCGCCGCTCTTCACCTACAACGACATGGGCACCAGGTGCCTGGCCTCGTTCGGGGCGGCGCCGTCCTCGGCGGCGCCGCCCGCCGTCGGCCTCCCTCCGCCGCCGCCGCACCACCCGGGCCACCCCGGGCCGCACCCGGGTCACCCCGGACAGCACGCAGCCGGCGTGCACCCCGGCCACCACGGGTACCAGGGCCAGCACGGATACGCTGGGCACCCCGTGTCGGCGCACCGAGAGCCGCCACCGCCTCCCGTCAAGGTACGCAACACCGTCAGCAAGTACCGGCGCCACCGTCGGCCAGCGCCGGCGCCAGTGGTGCGCGGGGAGGCGCCTGCCGGGTAGGCAGCCCCGACCTCTCCGCGCGCGCGCGCCGTGCGGGCCGGCCTACCCCGGCTCTACCTCTGGCCGCACGGCGACCGCTGGACGCTACTTTCGCTGGAGCCGGCGCTATCAATGTTGGCGCCGGCGCCGCCCGCGGCTGGCGCCACTGGCGCCACTAGCGCCGAGCGGCCCCTCGAGACCAATGCCATGACAATCGCAAAAGCGCGTCCGAACCTAATGGTCGTCAAGCCCTCTGCCTTCTGGGAGTGGACGGAGAAAGCTCTCTCTCTCTCTCTCTCTCTCTCTCTCTCTCTCTCTCTCTCTCTCTCTCCCTCTCTCTCTCTCTCTCTCTCTCTCTCTCTCTCTCTCTCTCTCTCTCTCTGTTTCTCCCTCTCGGGAAGGGGGCGTGTCTTTGCCACAACATGGCGAGTCATCGCGCCGGCGGGAAAAAGGTATCTGGCAGCATATTCCTAGCGAGGAAGTACAGGAGGAGGAGAGGGGGGGGGGCAGCCAGAGGGTCTCATTAATGCCACCACATCATTTCGCGTGTGCCTGGCGCGGGCTATGCTGTTGTTGTTGTTGCTGTTGTTGTTGGCCGGTCCCGGACTCCGTACTTGCGGTGGTGGTCGGCTGCAGCGGGCGCGGCCGCCGGCCCCGCTCCCACGGTGACACCTAATGGCAAAGAAGTGGCATTGCGGTGCGCCAGGGGCGGACCGTGAGGGGGGGGGGAGGGGAGGGGCGACCTGTCCTGTTAAACCAGAGGTCCGGCCCGGGGCCCCGATCCCAAGGGACGCCGCGGCGGCGGCGGCGTCTCCTCAAAGTCCGCCTCGACAGGTTGTGTCACCGTGTCACCTGACTACACCAGACGATAGAAACCTTTCGCGTCCACGTCGGCAGCGTGTTCGAGGTCCTGAAGGCCCGGCGGCGCGCGCGAGAGAGAGAGAGAGAGAGAGAGAGAGAGAGAGAGAGAGAGAGATTACATCCTTGGCGGCTTGCTGAAGCCTTGGTGGGCTGCTGTACTCTTTGCCGAGCTTTCAATTATGCTGCATTCGGAATGAGGACGTCGGGCGCATTCGTCAGCGGTGTTCCCGGCGGGTGCCAGCGCCCAGCCCCCGGCGCCCACTCCGATGCAGTCGGGCAGGCCGGCCCGCGTGCAGTATCTCAAGGTGATCGGAGGCGCGCCCACCGAGACGAAAATCCCGCCGCCGTGTCGCCGCGGTGCGCGGCCCGGACCTGACCTGCCCGGCCCCGGCCGCCGCGCCCTTGCCTCTCACTGATGTTGATGGCCATCATGATTAGAAGAAAAACATTATCAAATAATGAAAAAGTGCCCAATATTTATTATGTTTTCTCCAAAACTGCGAATAAATAAATAAATAAATTGTGGTGCATGGTAGCGACTGCAGGGACGTGGGCGGCGGCGGGCCCGGTGGAACTCTCGACCTCTCGACGGCTCGATAACCGGACGCCGATTTATGGGGGGCCTCGGTGGCGGCCCGGCGTTGAGAGACTTGAACGCCGGCACCGGCCTGAAGGGCGCGCGCGGCCCGGCCGCGGGGTCAGCGAGCGCGACAGCTGAGCGGGGCGGCGCGGGTTCGATCCCGCCACACAGCGCGAGGAAGCAAAAACGTGCTCGCACTGAGAGCGGGAAGAAGATGCCATGTACTTGAGATGCGCCGGTATTCCAATTACAATGGAGCCACGCCCCCCGGCGCCGGCCAATGGGAGAGCAGCTTTGGGGTCACGTGGCCGTCGGCGGCGGGAAAAGTCACACGTACGCGGGCCGGGGAGAAGAAAGGGAGGAAGGGCCGTAACAAGGGGGGCATGAACGCGGAAGGACGGAGGCGGCCGGCGGGGAGGAGCCGCTGCGGCCGCCGCGGGAGCACGTCCGTGGCACGTCCCGGGCACGTCCCGGGCACGTCCGAGGCACGTCCGCCGCCCGATTAGACCAATTCGGTCGGCATCCGAAATGAGGCTTACGCAGAGGGAGAACAGGAAGCGAAATGGGTCCGCGGGTGCCGCCGCCGGTGCCGCGTTCCGGGCGAAACGCTCTCTCGCCGGTATTCGAACCCGCGGGCCGGCCGGTATTCGAACCCGCGGCCGCTGACGTTATGTGACGGACAGGACGTCAAAAAAAAAAACGGGTGGAAAAGTAATTAATGCTGTAATATCGGGACCGGTCGGTATTGGTCCGTTATTTGGAAGGTATGAGATTAACGGAGGCGGCGGGCCGCGGGAGAGGAGGGGAGGGGATGAGGGAGGGGATCGGATGGGCGGGCCGCGGGGTCTAGCCGGTCCGGGCCGGACTGGGCATGCCGGTGCACCGAACGGGGCCTCTGGGCCCCCGGCCGCCTCGGCACAGCCGGGCGCAGCGAGACTCGGCCGTCTGACAGCCCGCAGCAGTGCGTTTTGGGGGCCGCGGTGGGAACCGAACTCACTAACTGTAACACGACCCCAGCGGTGCATAGTATTTTCCGGCAAATTTTTAATGAACGAATTTTCTAAAAATATTCAATTTTTTTATTTTTTTTTAAATTGCTGATATAAATCCAAAATTAAAAACCCCTTTCAGAGCGAGGTCCCGTTTTTGAAATCTTTCCGTCGGTCTGAGGTCTGCCAGGGCGGTGATCTTGCCGCCCCCCCCCCCCAACTCTCCAAGACAATGACTGCAGCCCCGCACGTGTGGCCGCTGGCGACACGCCACCACCGTCTCGCCAACGGCCTGACAACTGTACACGTGGGAACTGCAGAGCATTTCTGTTTCCCGGAGTGTCAGCCCGAGGGATGGAGGGAGGGAGGGAGGGAGGGAGGGAGGAAGGGAGGGAGGGAGGAAGGGAGGAAGGCGGGCCCGATGACGGGTCACGTCGCCGTGTCGCTCCACTTTCGGGGGCCGAGTGTCCCCCTGCGAGCACGCGCGCCTCCCTCGTTAAGCCGCGACACGCGCGCCTCCCCGCGGCCGAGGCCGGCACCACGAGGGCGATGGTGACGACGCCGACGCCGACGACGCCGGGCCCTCTGGCTCCACGGCGGCGCCTCAAAGCGAAGCCGTTCATGCCGACCCCGAAGGCAGGGACGGGAGGCCGGTATGAGAAGGTTGTCACGTGACACCCACGACAACCAATCACAGAGAGGGGCGGACGGGGTCCCACAGACAATATTTGCCAGAGTGAATGATGCCGGCCCAACAAAGGTCCATTGTCTTTGCTTCCGAGCGCTTGTCGGCCGGTGTCGCTACTCCATGCGGAACACTGGCGGCGGCGGCGGGGAACATGTCGCCGTCGGGGTCCTCAGTGCCCCCTCTCAGTCCCACCTGATAACGCCTCATATTTCTCATCTCTCTCTCTCTCTCTCTCTCTCTCTCTCTCTCTCCTTTTCCGCCGGCCCGGACGACGGGCCACGAATGGAACGGGAATTTCTTGCTATCGCGCAAGAGCATTCACTCACACATAAACACACCCTCGCACTCCCTCTCCCACGCGCACGCACACGCACGCACGCACACGCACGCACACGGCGCACGCACACGGCGGGAGGTCGGGAAGACCATTGAAACCCCCGGGGCCGGCGCGGCCAGGCCCGCGGCCGCCGCACCCCCGTAACTCGTACGAGGGTCCGGCCCACCGCAGCGGCCGATGAAATATCCGCGGGCGCGCGCGCACGCACTCCCCGCCGCCGTCCGGGAGATTGGCAATAACCGCGACCCTGACCTGTTCCAACGAACCGCACACAGACACGTCCGCCACGCGAGACTGCAGGTGAACTGTAGTTTTTTGAACGTCAGTCCAACTGTTGAAAAGAGCACAGGGGGTAGTTGAGACGAACTCTATCCAATGCCGCGTCAACTGCAGAGCAGCTACAGTAATGAAGCCGCACAGTCTGTGGAACTACAGTTTGGACACTGCGGTTGAAACTGTAGTTTCATCGTAGATCCCTCTGCAGACGCGCCGTGACACTTCTGCCCGTACCCATCGCATTGCGTTGTTTTTTTTTCCACCACGTCTTTTTTGTTGTTGTTGTTGTTTCGCTTCGCGGATGAACGGGTCTGCGCCGGGTGCGCGCGGGGGCCGCGGCCGGCAGCGCGCTCTATCACGGCGGCGGCGGCCGCGGCCGGGACTACGGAGACACTCCCGGTCTCTCCTCCGTCCAGGACCTTTCCGCCCGTCTCGCCTGGCGTCGTCTCGACATTCGCTCGACGACGGTGAGGCTGGAGAAACGCCCGCTGCACCAGACACGGCGGCGCCCGCCGAAGCCTGTGCCGAGGACTCCCACATTCATCACAAAAAAAAAAACTAATTTCTTTTTGGAAGTGATTTTTTTAAAAGGGGGGACAGTGTACTTGCAGTTACGGTCCTATTTTTCTGGCTGGCTGCGTGGGCGGGTCGCAGACCCGTTCGGAGGGGCGGGCAGGGGGGGGGGGGGAGGAGGGGGGGGGGGGGGGGGGGGGGCAGGGGGGGGAGGAGGGGCACGGCCGAAGCTGCCTCCTAGGCGGGATCCCCCGTGTCTGTGGGAACTGACGCCGCCTGCCGGGTAGGCAGTGACGGCCCCCGACTCACGCCTCTGCCGTGCGGGCCGGCCTACACCCGCCGCGCACACTTTCCCGCGGTTCGATCCCCGGCAGAGGCGGGGCCTCGCGGCACACTTTTTTGCACGTCCCGGATTCGCGCGGTGCACGCAGATGCACGAGCGCACCATATCCGCCGGGCAGCGGTCTCACCCGCAGGCAGCCACCGTCAAGAATTTTCCTTTTTAAATGCTACACGTTCGTGGCGTACGAGGTCGCCCCCCCGACGGAATGGTGGTAGAATTTGCATGTTTCCCCAAGGGAACGCAGCTACCGGTGCCCCCCCCCCCCCCCCCCCCCCCCCCCCTCTGGCCCCGCCCCCGCATGGCCGCGTCCCCGCAGGACCCACGGCACCAACAAACAATGCTTTTGGCCTAGAAGTTTAGTGCCCACACACACCCATATGCGACCCTGTCCTCAATTTTTCTTAAAATATATTTTGAAAATGAGTTTTTAAGAAATGGTTGTTTTTTTTATTTAAAAAAAAGTTTTTGCTGAGGTGTGAACTGAGTCCGAGGTTTGGGGACAAAGTACGCACGCGGCAGCGTCGCCGAACACGATACACAGCTGTCATTGTCGCGTACCCGTTAACCGGTGCGAGAGAGACAGACAGGCGGACAGAGAGGGAACCGCTCCTAGTATTTTTTTTTCGGCAGTTTTGCGAGACGGCGACACACAGACCCCAGGGTGTGAATTCGGACGGAGGACGGAGATGCCGTGTATTAAATTTAAAAATTTAGACGAGGATGTTTTGGTTCCCTATTTTTTTTTTCGGAACAACGTTGATGAGGGTACTTTTTTAATGTGTCAAAGAGACAGCCGCATTCGGGGCAGCTGTGCAATCTCGGGCGACTCCAGCTCTCCGCGTCTTGTTCCGGCTCTTCCCCGCGGACCATGTTCGGCTGTGGGGCCCAGGAGGGGCGGCTCCTATGTAGGAATGAATGAGTGAATGAATGAATGGACGGGCCGGCCGAAGGTACCCTATGTGGGCCAGCGGGAGACGAACAACAGCAACAACAACAACAACATCAGCAACAACAACAACAGCAGCAGCAGCACGCTTTGGGCGGGGACTGGAATAGCCAGGCGAACGGAAGTCAAGGACCAGGGCCGGGGCCTGGGGCCTCGGCCGCCAAACCTGCTCTCTCTCTCTCTCTCTCTCTCTCTCTCTCTCTCTCTCTCTCTCTCTCTGATTGTGAATAACGGCAGTGCCGCAGGACGAGCCGATGCCGGCAGGTTGAGGCAGAGGGGGGGGGGGGGGGGGAGAGAAGCAGACAGCTGGACCGAACTCAGCAGCTGGCACGGCAAAGGTAAAAAAAAAAACTGTGAAGAGTTGAACCGATGACTGGAGAGTTCAAGGTTAGGGTACCCGGGGCACTTTGTAAAATTTTGTGTCTGAAGCTCTCGTCGATAATGTTCAAACTTTGTTGTTTCGTGAACGCAAGTCCTGAAAAGGGCCGCATGGGGTGTAGTAGGGGTTTCTCCTGCCGCTCGCTCTCTCTCTCTCTCTCTCTCTCTCTCTCTCTCTCTCTTTATCTATATAGCGGTCAGTGCTGCCATGGGCTACTGACCCGTCCAACACAATGCGGGCCTGGAACTAATGCCGGAGATATGAGAGTCGCCCCTCCGCCGGCAGATGGCGCTAGCTCTCCCAGTCGCGTCCTAAGCGAGAAGCACTCAGTACTTGAACCCGCGGGCAGCCGACCCCCCCCCCCCCCCCCCCTCTCACTCCTCTCAGATCGCTTGCCTTCACCTTTACGGTCTCCGTGCCACGGCCCCGCTTTCTGCCTCCGTCCCGCCCGATCCGAATCTGAATCCGAACCCGGACCCGCTATCAACCGTGCATCTGCAGCGGCGGCGGGCGGCCTCTAGGCGCGGGCGGGGTCTTGGCAGCGCCCAGGCCGCTGACAAGCTGTCAACTGCTGTCAACACTGTCAACGGTGCACAGCCGGCAACGCCCTCGGCCTTGGAACACACGGACACAAAAATATTATGACGCCCCCCCCCCCCCCCAAAAAAAAAACTCCCTTCATGTAAGACCGCGCGGTTGGTATTTGAACCCGGGCACTCACAGTCCGGTTACAGAGGAGAGGGGCGCTGTGAAGGGTATCCGTGAGTGCAAGCGTGTGTAAGTGCGAGCAGCGTCATGTAAATGGGAGAAGGAAAGACACAGGGAGCGCTGTGTGTGTGTGTGTGTGTGTGGTTCCCGCTGCCGCCTGTTTGAGTAAGCCCGTGCCGGTTGCGGCACAAGTGTCTTTGTTGTGTAGGGGAAGCTCATCGGCTGGGAATCGGAAAGAGAAACCTAGTGTGTGTGTGTGTGTCTGTGTGTGTGTGTAATATAACAAGTGTGAGAAGTGCGCAGGGGGTGGGCAGAAAGCCACCCCGGAACCCAAGCACTGCTACCGCACCTATCGAGAACCCGAGAGTGAGTGAGATAGAGAGAGAGAGAGACAGGATGGCGCGCTGAGCCCCCCCCCCCCCCACCTCGCTACCTCCCCCGCACCACACAGGCTACAGGGTACCGAATGCCCATCGCGGCCACTTTCTCCTCGGTGGTCCCAAAAAAAAATTGGCTTCGTCAGAGAACTGCCAGTGCCCCCCCCCCCTTGTTGACCTTTCAGTACCCCCCCCCCCCCCCCCCCCCGTGAGGGGCTAAAACTCGTGCGACTGATTGGGCTCCGACGCTTATTTCCAGTCTACACGCGTTAGCGGCTCCCGGACTCTTCCTATGATGTCTGCGCCCAACGTCGAAAATGTGTATTGGCAGCAGAGGAGACGGGGAACGTCAGCAGATGACTGTCGTACATGTGGACCCCTGCTTGACTCTCCATACCCAGAGGTCACTGACACCCGCGCAGACCCTCAGTGTGTGCGTGTGTGTGTGCGCGCGCGTGTGTGTGCGTGTGTGTGTGTGTGACTACGGCATCGCCGTGGGAGGCTGACTTGGCTCGGCCCGGCACTGCTGCAGTTGTGTAGCGGAAGGTCCAACTCCCCCCCCCCCCTCTCTCTCTCTCTCTCTCTCTCTCTCTCTATTTAATCGTGACTATGTGGAGGTGCTTGGTGCTCCATATGACAGCACTGCGCAGCATGCCGCTGCCCATACCGCCCTCACTTGTGTGTGTGTGTGTGTGTGTGTGTGTGTGTGTGTGTGTACGGTTCCGCGGCCCACTTGGATCGGCGCGTGAGAGAACAAAACGGCACAGCAACATTTTCATAGCACGCACCGCGAGGAATTAAAATAAAAAAAGAAAGAAAGAAAGAAAGTCCGGTCCAACCTCACAGCGACTAACCGCCACCAACGTTTGGAGGTCTCACGGTTCCCGATCGACACTCACGATTTTCAATTTCGGTGCGAGGTGTGTTTTTGTGGGCCCTTTTTCTTTGTTTGTCTTTGTTTTTTGTTTTTGTTTTCGTGAGCGGCGCCTCGCCGCCGTCTCCGTGCGTACGAGGCGGGCGGGGCGGGCCGGCCCGCAGCGCGGCCGTGTCCGGCGGGCCTGCCTATCCCCGAGTCTGCAGGCGTCCGGACGGCATCCCAACATCGCCTCATCTCTCTCTCTCTCTCTCTCTCTCTGTCTCTCTCTGTCTCCACTCTCTCTCTCTCTCTCTCTCTCTGTCTCTCTCTCTGTCTCTCTCTCTCTCTCTCTTTGTCTCTCTCTTCTCTCTCTCGTCGGTCATCGCGTGCACCGACACCTCGCTCCGGGCAGCTGCGCTCCCCAGCTGCCGCGCTGCCCCCTCCCCTCCTCCTCCTCCCCCCTCCCCTCCTCCTCCTCCTCCTCCTCCTCCTCCTCCTCCTCCTCCTCCTCCTCCTCCTCCTCCTCCTCCTCCTCCTCCTCCTCACCATCAACCGAGCCAGGGTCACTGACTTTGCATTGCTGCAGCACACAAATAAGAGCCCAGGCCTTTCTTCACTGTAACGAATTTTCTGGAAAAAAAAATTCCTAAGAAACCGAGGGTCGAAGTAACTTTCCTCCGAGTTTCTCAGAGTGTATCCGACATTTACAGTGCAGAGAGAGAGATACAGACAGACGGAGGAGAACGAGAGTGAGAGAGATAGAGGAAGGGGGGGGGGGGAATGGAGAGAGTGAGAGAGGGAGAGGACAATGGCTCGTACAACAACTATAGATTCGATATGTCCGCGTTCTGCAATCGGCAGCGAAATAAAAACATCCTCTCGCAGGGCAGCGGGCTCGAATACCAATAGCGATTCTTATCGCAGCCGATCGCTGATTTCGCCCGATCAATGCCTCGTTACTTCCCATTAAAAAAAAGGCCGCGCTTCAATCTCTATCCGCCCCTCACCTCCTCCTCCTCCTCCTCCTCCTCCTCCTTCTCCTCCTCCTCCTCTATCCATACCGCCAATCCCTCCTCCGTGCATTCCGTACCTCCATCCATCCCCCTTCCTAGTTCCCAAATTACCGTGCACTTTTTTTCCTGCCGCGACCTCTCATCTCTCGCTCTCTCTCTCTCTCTCTCTTCGCTTTTTTTTTCTCTATCCCTCTCTCTCCTAGAGTCTGACCAACTTTTTCATTCTCTTTCATTTTTCGCCCGTCTTCTCGTTTCTTTTTTGCTTCTCCCTTATTTCTACTCCTTCTACTTCTTCTTTTTCTTCATCTTCTTCCGTCCCTCGGGCGGCAATTGTAGGGAGAAAACAGAAACGTCCCGCGGTAGTCGGCATGGGCACCGCCGCTGTTGCAGCGGTTGCAAATGTTGCAGCAGTCGAAGCTGTTGCAGTAGTTGTAGCTGTACAGCGGATGTATACTAGAAGTTGTAGCAGTTATGCTGCAGACATAAAATTTGTGTAAAAAAAAGAAACTTTTTAGAACGCACATTTTGTGGGATTGACACGTCAGGTGCGTGTCCTCGGTTGATGCGGTCCCTTGGCCGAGGTCATCACACACACACACACACACACACACACACGTGCACGCACAACAAGTGCATCACCGCGTAGACCACCTTGGGAGGGCATACGCCTGTGGGGGAGGGGGTGAGGCAACACCTTCCTCGCGCTTCACGCACAGGTGCCTCTCATGGTGAGGGGGAGAGAGAGAGAGAGAGAAAAGAGTGTGTGTGTGTGTGTGTGAGAGAGAGAGAAAGAGAGAGAGAGAGGAGAGGATGACCCTGCCCTAGGCACGGCCGGTCACCTGACCGAGGGCCGCATCTCGAGGTGCCCCGCGAGCAGAGAGAGAGAGAGAGAGAGAGAGTGAGAGAGAAATCAACAAAGATAGTCATCGCACCGCGCCTGCCGTTGTCTCTGTCTTACACCGCCCCGCGCGCCGCCGGGGCCGGGAGTGCGACAGAGACGGCATGACGAGGCGGCGCTGACCTGAGGAATCGCGCTCGGACAACAGCGGGGCGTAACAGCTGATGGAGAGAGAGAGAGAGAGAGAGGGGGGGGGGGGGGATCCTGTGTGCTGGGTCCGCTAGGACCGCTGCTTGGGCCGATCCGAACCGGTCGCTCGGTACCCCGGGGGGAATGCGTCGGATGTGCCCTGCGGTTTGTTTCTCTCTCTCTCTCTCTCTCTCTCTCTCTCTCTCTCTCTCTCTCTCTCTTCTCTAATCTCTCTCTCTCTCTCTCTCTCTCTCTCTCTTTCTCGTGGGCGCTGCGCGCTGCTCGCACTGCAAGATAATGGCCCCGTCGAATAGCGGGAAAATTTCTCATCGTTTGGGCTGCATTAAACACGTGCGCGCCCGCCGCCACACGTGGTCAAAAAAAAATTTGTGAAAAAATAATAATATTAAGAACCCAGTGTTTTCATATAAAAACCAAAACAAACATGAAAAAACAAAACGGTACATAAATTAATATTCATCTCTAAATTTTCCGACAGTGTCTGGGGGTAAGCGCCACTAATACGATCGGAGCAGAAAATAGCCGCTCCGTAATTGCCCGATGACGCCGACGCAGGGGCGATCTGCATAAACGGACCGCGTCCCGCGAGCCGGCCGCGCCGCGCTCGTCTGTCTCTCTTCCGCTCACACGCGTCCCGTTAAGGAGTGACAAGGACAGGGCGTGTCATCCTCCTCCGCGGGACGCCATCAAAATTTTTCCATTTCACCGTGGTGGCGAATTGTTGTTTTTTTTTTTTCGATTGCACCGGGCGAAAATCGCAACCGGTTGATAACCTGCGGGATAATTCGATGATTGTTCCATCGGGGGAGGAGGGGGGGGGGGGCAGCGCCTTGCAGGCACGTCACCGAACGGAACAGTGCGCTCATCCACAAGCAGGCGGTGCCGCTCTGGTGTGCCGATCGTAAAGGCGCCCGTTATGACGATGATGATGATTGAGAGAGAGAGAGAGACAGACGTGAGCGGAGTGGTCCGTGGGTACACAGGCGGCGGCGCCGTGGCGCCTGCCGCAAGCGTCCGGGTAGGCAATACGCCACGCCGCGGCGTGTGTGGGCGGCCCGGTCTGCCTACCTTCGCACTTCCATCCTTGTCCACCGTGTCCGCCCTCCACATTTCCCCTCTCACTTTCACACGTCTTACATGTGTGTGTGCTTGTGTGTGTTTTCATCGCCCTGATGACCATATTTCGCTTCGCCCGTCGATGCTGTAACTCCGGCCGCCTCTCGCGGGGGCGGGGCTAACCGAGCAGCCGCTCGGTTTGGACCACGCTGGGGGTCCACACGACAGCAGCCGCAGGACAAAAATTCTGGGGGAATGTTCACTTTTAATTTCCTTTTTTTTAATGTCCTATTTCCTTTTTTTAATTTGGAAAATTCGTTAAAAATCGTTGTTCGTAAAAATAATTTTTTGAGAGTCCATCGGTCTGGGCCTCGTATCCCAACCTTACTTATGGTTTTTGTGAAGCTGCAAAAGTGAAAGGGTCGAACGGAGCATGAACGGAGTGGTGTGTTGACAAAAAGAATCATACTCCTTTATTTGTTGCAGCAGTTCTGTTACGCCATTTATGAATGACCGTGTTTTGTTTCTTTGGTCCTGTCGGGGCCGGCCGGCCGGGGCGAAAGCCTTCTCTCGCAAACGCCAGAACCCACGCCTTCGCCCCTCCTCCTCCACTCCCCTCCACTGCTTCGTTTTCGTCTTCCTTTTACTCTCACTCCCGCATGCAAGCAAAAAAAAAAGGAAAAGAAAATCGACCGTCAAAGCCTATGGTGCGAAAATAAATGTCATTTTCCATCTTGGTGCAAACCATCATGAGGGGTTAAAAACTGAAAATGTATAGACCCTGCTGACGGCCTCTGCCTCCGAGAGGCCGCCCAGGCGAATGGCCAGAAATTACAGTAACACTGTAGTTTATCCACTGAAAACTACAGTTCCGCTACAGAAAACTTATCTAGATAATTACTTCGTACAAATTCTGTTTCCCGCGTTAGATCAGTGGCGACTGCACTTTATGGAACTACAGTTTTGGGAGACACTGCAGTGTAAACTGTAGTTTTGCCGTGTACACCTCTTGTGTCGGGGCGAGGTGACCCGATACACATCTAATCAGATCCTGCGAGGTGAAAGCAAACAGCGCACGGAAGGTAGCGCGGGTCAAATGGAGCCTTGTTGCCGAATATGAGCGTCGCCGCTGTGGGAAAGTCAAATGCCGCCGGCCAGATGAGGCCCAAACTGTAGCTCCACAAACTGTATTTGTCTTGCAGGCGCACTGTAGTTGACGCGAGAAAACTATTGTCTCAATTATCTCGTGCTCTTTCTCAGGTGGAACTGTAGTTTTCTGTAGAAAAAACTGCAGGTGACCTGTAGTTTTACTGTGTTGTTCACATCAGGAAAAAGGTCGTGCGGTGCCCTGGGGTATAAAAAAAAATAACAAATGCAACAAGGATGAAATGCGTTTATTTCTTAAATACACTCTACACGCGAAATACTGGTAAGTTCCCTCTCCTTCTCCCCCAGAAAGAGGGAGGGGGAGGAAGGAGGAGGCGGATGGGCTGCCTACCTCCCGGGCGGGCCACGAGAGCGCCCGACTGCGCGGCAACACCTCTTGCTTCGCTCGCGCGTCGGATTGAGATTCGATTCATATATTAATAATCACTCCCAGCCTAAATTAGCGACAGTTTCGTATGCACGCTGCACGCGCCAGCATTTAACTCATGCAAATATGTACACGGACAAAATAAACGGATCCACCGCAACGAACACATCAGGACACGACATGCTTTAACAACGTAACTAAATAATGACACACAAAATAAATAACAGGCTAGTATTAAGTTACATTTTTTTTCGTATTGAAAAAAAGGGAAAGATAGACGTATTATTTTTTTCGTCAGCGGAGAACGCCCTCTGTGAAGGGCGATATTTAAATACAATTATATCAGCAGGAGCAAACGAACAGAACACCTCTCTGCAGATATCGAACGAGCCGCAAGAACAACGAGACAAGAATAAGAATAATAACAAAACAACAATAATAATAATAATATTAATATTCATAGCAGTTATCGTCACTTAGAGAGGTGCCACGACGCTCGAAATCAAACACTTTCGAAAGTGAAGTCGGCCCGCTTTGCCGCGATGCGTGTTACGTAAAGAATCGACACAGAAGCGCAACCGAACTCACTTTGCTGTTCTCATGAGTGAGGAACGCCGTCTGGGGAGCCTCGCCCGTGTGCTGTGCGGAGCACGGCAACTCCCCAGCCAACAGCCTCGCCCGTCTCTCTCGCACATCGCGAGCGACTGACCCCTCCGCGCCGCTGTTCCGGCTGCTGCAGCCCAGCTCTCGCAGGACGAGCTCGCTCGGCTCCCCTAACCTTGACTCGGCTCAAGGCCAACCCGTGCCGATGCACCACTGCGTCAACGACACACACACACACACACACGCGCGCGCACGTGAACGCACGCACGCACGCTCTCTGTCTGTCTCTCTCTCTGTCTGCAGTGCTTCTCATGTCACGCGTTTTCGTCACCGAGCCCGCGGGGACCACGGTTGAGACATGCTAACCGTTAGTTTGGGAAATAAACGTGTTTTTTTTTCTCTCGCCATTATCATAATACTGCTCCCCGCGAGCGAGCTAAATATCAAAGATTGGGCTCGCGTGGCGAAACCCCGCTTAATCACAGCGCGGCATCGTGCTGCCAATGGTCCTAGGCGACGGTAATGGCAGACTCAGAAGCTCCCCGTCGAGGCCACACAACTTCGGCCGCGGCCGCCCTCCCTGGCCAGGAGGGGGAGGGGGGGGGCGGGTCCTGCCCAGAGGGGGAGAGGGGAGGGGGGGGGGGCGTTTTCCATTGCATGTTGCAAGTCGCCGTCCCGGTCGGTCCCTGCCCCTCGCTTTTCTTGCCTCGTCCGGCCTACTTTCATCTCGGCCCGGCCGCGGCTCGGAGAGAGAGAGAGAGAGAGAGAGAGGATAGCCGCCGGCCGCGCCATGCATGCACCCGTTGCACAGGGCTGCCTCCGCCTGCAGCCACACAGCCGCGGCAACCGTCGGTGACGACTCGGACGCCACCACCTTCGCACCATTAAATGGCCCCTCTCACTCCCCCCCGCGTGCCACTTCCTATACTCTCTCTCTCTCTCTCTCTCTCTCTCTTTCTCTCTCTCACACCTTCTCGATGGAGTCCCTCCGTCCAGTAACGCACCATCCTGTTGGGACACCTGCCTGCCCCCATCCCCCCCCCCCCCCCCCGGGGCCCGGGGGGACCATGAGTGTAGCCAGAAGGGGGCCCCCCCGTGTGCAAGTGCAATTGTCCATAGAGCGCCGAATGCGCTGCAGCGAGTGCTCCCCCCTGCGGGGCTGTGATCGTTAACATCGACGACTGCACGGCTGTTACGTCGTGTGCCGACCGCCTAGCACAGCTGCCGCAGTGGTTTATACACCTCTCTCTCTCTCTCTCTCTCTCTCTCTCTCTCTCTCTCTCTCTCTCTCTCTCTCCCTGTCTCTCTCTCTCTCTCTCTATCTATCATCTATTTCATTATTGGCGAGAGTGTCTGCGTTTAGATACTCTATCGCAGCATGTCACAGAGCCGCAGCCTGCGGAGCTCGCGTCAACCTGTTTACGGGCACTGAACCGAACCGGTACAGACCCTCGCACTCACTCACACTTGCAGAGACACGTTGCACACACACACACACGCACATACACACTCGCAGCCCTGAGACGGGCTCCACCATTCTTCACAAACAGTGCACAATTGGGAACAAGTTCAACAACATCTGTTCCTCACATGCACACACACACACACGGCCTCACCGGGCCGTGGCCAGCAGGTAGGCGCTGTCCAGCCTCTGGGTGAACTTGGGGGCGGCGGCCGCGTCCAGGTCCCGCGGCCGCAGGCGCACGTTGAAGCCCTTGGGCATGGTGAGGAACGTGGTCACGTCCAGGCTCCGGTCCAGCTCGGCCATGGAGGTGCAGCCCTTGCCCGGCAGCACCTCGTAGGCGCGGAGCAGCGCTGAGAGCACGGCCTTCATCTGCAGCATGGCGTACTTCTGGCCGATGCAGTTGCGGCCGCCGGCGCTGAAGGGCAGGTAGCTGTAAGGGTGGCGGTCGGCGCAGCGCTCGGGCAGGAAGCGGTCCGGGTCGAAGCGGCCCGGCTCCTCCCAGAGCTCGGGCTGCCGGTGGGTGTACACGGGGGCCATGGCGATGCAGCAGCCCGCCGGGATGACGCCGTCCGTCACGCGTACGTCCTCCGTGCACTCGCGGGCCATGGCGGGCAGAACCGGGTACATGCGCATCGTCTCCTTCAAGACCCGCTCCATGTACTTGAGGCCCATGAGCGGGGCGTAGGCGACGCCGCCGTCCGGCCCGAGCTCGTCCAGCACCTCCTCGACGACGCGGTCCTGGATGTCGGGGTTGAGGGCGAGCACGATGAGCGCGAACGACAGGATGGTGGCGGAGGTCTGCTGCACCGAGATGAAGGTGCGCAGCTCGCCGCGAATCTCCATGTCGTTGAGGACGCGGTCGGCGCCGTCCTCGGACGGCTCCAGCTTCATCATGAGGTCGAGGAAGGAGTAGCGGCTCGCCAGGCGGCTGCCGTCCTTCATCTTGAGCCGGCGGTCCTCGATGACGCGCACGGCGAACTCATCGATCATGCGGTCCGCCTCGAAGAAGCGCCTGCCGTCCGCGGTCAGCCAGTACACCCAGTCGACGAGCAGCCAGGGCTTGAGCACGCGCGCTTGCATCTGGCCGAAGGCGAACTCCATGGCGTCGACGAACCGCTGGCGGTAGGCGGGGTCGATGGCCTTGTTGGCGGTCTCGTCCAGGCCGAACGCCGTCTCGAAGATGGTCTCGTTGGTGACGAACGCGAACTGCGGGAACACGTTGAGCGTGGTGGCGCCGTCCGCCATGGGGCGCAGCTTGTCCTCCACCAGCATGCGGGCCTTCCGCTCGAACACGGCGACGTACCGCTCCAGGATCCGGAAGTGGAAAGCGTGCGTGATGTGTTTGCGGTGGAGCCTCCACAGGTCGCCGTTGATGGTGGCCAGGCCGCTGCCGAAGAAGGCCTCGACGGCGCGGTAGATGGGGCGCGGCTTGTTGTTGAAGCGGCCGCTGCCCATGATCACCTCGTAGTCCTCGGGCCTGGACAGCACCACGAACGGCAGGTTCCCGCACCAGAAGCGGAAGGACGGGCCGCACCGGAACATCCGGACCCCGTTCACGAGCACCGTGCCCCCGGGGGCCAGCATCCGGGGCAGGTCGCCGAGCAGAGGCAGGCTGAACATGAAGGGCGACGGGAAGGCCTCGAACGCCGCGCGCCGCGCCGCGTCGCCGGCGAACGGATCGCGGAGCCGCCGGACCAGGCGCTGCAGCAGCACCAGCAGAGCCAGGGTGACGGCCGCGCACGCGAGCGACGCGGTGTCCATGGCGATGCGGGCCGTGCTCGAGCAGGGAGGCAAATGGGGGCCTGCCGGAAGTGCGGCCGTCTTATACCGGGGGCTGGCACCCGGACGCGAGCCTGGGGCCTGCTGCGGCGGTGGGCACTGCACGGCCACTGACACTGGCGCGGCAGGGGCGGCGGCGAGGCCCCCGCAGCCCCACCACCGCCGACCACGTCCACCGCGCGCCACCCGGCCGCGGCCGCGGGGCCCGCCGGCCCGCCCCGGACCTGGGGACCCCCGGCCTGCAGCGAGGCAGGCGTTGCAGTACAGCGCCGCGCTGGAGGAAGGGGAGGGGGAGGGGGGAGAGGGAGAGGGGAAGAGGGGGGAGGGGGCGTTCGGAAAGGGTTACGCCACTCCCGGGCCCGGCTCTCAGGCCACACCACACGGCCATGTTTTGACTCTGCCGGTCTGCTGCCCGACTGTGCCCGACTCTGCCGGACTCTGTCAGGAGCCGGGATCCGATCGCAGCAGCCAACCCGTGCCCGCGTCACATGGGGGGTCGCCTCACTCGCTCTCTGTCCCTTATCGTGTGCCCGCGGATTCGGAGACGCGCCACTGATTCCGGCAGCCTTCGGCGTCCTGATTGGTCGCGCGCAAGCCAATAGGGAATGCCTCCCGTTCGAAATTTCCCCGCCAAGAGTGCCGCGCTCCGATTGGTCGGGAGTCTAGCCGCCACCGGTCGTTGGCAGTGTCGGCCTCACACACACATACGCGCGCGCGCGCGCGGCGCGGCGCAGTGCGTGCGACAACGGTTAACAACGTTCCGCCCGTTCTTCGCCAAACGAGTTATTATCTGTTCTGTTCGTTAGAGCGTTTGGTAACGCTGCCACACGCACGCGCGCGCACACACATACACACACACACGCGCGCGCGCGCGTGGCCACGCGGCTCTCTTGCCTCACGACGGCTCGGCGTTGTAGAGGACCCAAAGGTGTGCGGTCGTTGCGCTAGTTGAAATCAGGCGCCACCGCCGCCGTTGTTCAAACAGGCACACAAGAACTGCAACATGTTTGCGTCGGCCCCACACACGCGGGAACTGCAGCGGCAGCAGCGGCAGCAGCGGCAGGGGCGGGGGCACAGACAGGAGGGGCTTGTGCAGCGCCAGGCCGGTCTACTCCTCGCGCCCTGCGGCCCCCGTCGGCGCCGTTGTGGCCCAACCGTGCCCCGGGAGACAACACGGGTCCACACTGCGCTCCGAGCCCCGATGGCTGGAGGCTGGAGGCTGGAGGCTGGAGGCTGGAGGCTGGAGGCCGGAGGCTGGAGGCTGGAGGCTGCAGTCTGGAGGCTGCGGGGGAAGGGAGGGGGCCGGCCGGCGGCATGTCGCAAGGCCCACCGGTACAAACACACCGTAGCCGTGTCCTGCGGGTGGGGGGGGGGGGGGGATTCCCCCGGCATTGTATAAATATTCCGCAGCCAACAAACTTTGTCAGGCACCTACCACGCCGCGCGCCCACGCTGCGCTAACGTCACCGCCGCTAAAGACACAGCCCTGCGCACACACGCACGCACGCACCCTGCGTGCTGCGAACTGGACCCGCTCCGACTACTGCGCTTGGCGCGTGCGCTTAGTCACGTGGGCCACGTACAGCCCCAGGTCTCTGTCGCACTCATGGGCTGCTCCATAACAGAGCGAGAGAGAGAGAGAGAGAGAGGCGGGAAGGCGTTCGAAGGCAGCCACCCGCGTCACGAAGGCGCTGACGTCATACATGTCTCGCGGAACGCCCTGGCCGCGCCGCGCGCCGTTCTGTCACTCAGGTTCGGATATTCGCCGCGTGCGACAGGAAATGATCCCTCAGACCGCAGTCCTCGCCGACGACAAGATGTTATCTCTCTCTCTCAAACAACGTGGACCATTCGAGCGGAAGATACCGGAAGACAGAACCGCCCGGCAGGGCGATGCATTCTCCAGCGAAAAGCACTCTCGCGATAAATCGCCCCGGTCATTAACGCCTCCCGTATCCACCTATATAAATTCAGCTTATGGGAGTGCAGACGGCACCATCGAACGCCCTCTGCCCGTTTTTTTTTTTTTTGCTCTCCGAATTTTGTTGTTTCTTTATGAATTTCCTTTTTTTTTATTTTTATTCCATTACCGTCAAACTGGTAATGCGTCGCCGGTACTTCTGCGGCAGCGTTGGCGGGGCAGAGTGGCACGCCAAGCGCCTCCCGCGGCTACTACCTTCACACGGAAGGAGACTGTGGCACCTGCATGTGTGCGTTTGTGTGTGTGTGTGTGTGTGTGTGTGTGCGAGCGCGGCTGCCAGCGGAAAACTCTTGCCGGGCCGGCAGCGGAAGCCTTGGAAATCCTTACGTTCCAGTCGACACGCCCCCCCCCCCCCCCCCCAACCGACGCCACTGTTTGAACAGCAGCGCGGCGTGGGGGGTGAATGACCGGTCGTTGGAGCGACGCGCACGGCGCGGGTTTAAATACCAGCAACGACTAGTCGATTTAATAGAAAATGAAAAATCGTCCGATGTACACTTCGTGTGGGTTTCCGTGGCGGGTGGTTCAATCGCGGAAAGAAAGGCGCAGCGGCAATCCGCCGCGTCCGACACCCACTGACCCCTGACCCCTGCGCCCGCGGTGCCCTGCGTGTCCCCGAGTGTTTTCTGCTCACCCAGAAAAAAAACATATGTATTGGTCGTGGTGACGGCGGCGGCGGTCTTGAGGTGTCTGCATTCATTGAGGCTGTCTGCCGTGTGCGGCGGAGGCCGCGGCCGGGGTCCCCCGGCCCGCACTCACCTTGCGTCTGGACTCCGGCGGCGGCCGCCGACGACGACGCCGACGACGCCATCCCGGGCGCCGTCATGACGGGCCCCGTCTTGGAGGAGAGCAGGCGGACGCCGGCCAGCGGCGACGGCGTCGGCTCCAGCAGGATCCTGGACACCGAAGGACACGCAGTGAGGACACTCCGGCGCGGCCCCCGGCCCCCGGCCAGGATATCGCCCCGGGTCTCCTTACCTGAGGCTGTTCAGGTCCTGCTCGTGCTGGTCCAGGATCCGGCGGGTCATGTCCAGGATGCCGGTGGTGTAGGACTCGTGCCGGGTGAACTTGCACCGCGAGTCCCCGGGCGGCCCGCAGTGGAACATGTAGCAGGTGCCCGGGCTCTGCGAGGACAAAAAAAGGAAAGGGACTGTCATTAAGCGCTCTCCTTGTTTACGATTTTTTAAAATCATTTTTTTCTTATCAAAATGTGTGGGTTATTTTTACAAAAAACTGTGTAGTTTACACTGGAGATTTTGTTGAGCTGTGAACAGGGCCGCGCTGCGTATTCTGTGGACAGGGACACGGTGGGGTGGTGGAGCCGGAGGAGGGGGCAACACCTTGTGCCGGTGACAGCTGAGGAGGACAGAGGGGGGAGGGGAGGGAGGGGAGGGAGGGAGGACGCTTCCGTCGCCGGTCTCGTGGGGGTTGTACTTTTGGTGGACAGGGCGTAGTACAGGGAGGAGAGGGGGAGCTGGGGGCTGTAAGAGTAAGCTGGCTGTAAAAAGAAATCGCTGTACCCGGCTGGAGGAAGTGCCGGGGAGTGGGAGAATGACAGACAGAGGGAGGGAGGGAGAGTTAGAGAGAGGGGGGGGGGCTAGGGTCGGAGATAGAGCTCGGGGACGAAAAGCCAGCAGGCGGACGGTAGACTAGGCGGTCTCAGGTTCAAAATACCGCGCGTCGCTACCCCACACCCCCGCCCCCCTCCGTCGTCTCGAACGGGAACGTTCCGGGGCGGGCGGAGGAGTGAGGGAGAGAGACAGAGAGAGATGGTGGGGGGGGGGGAGAATGAAACAGTTTCCCTTCCCACACTCCCGTGCCGTGTTCCCTATCATGATGATGATGATGATGGTGGTGATGCACTGCGCGGGGACGGGCGGCGCCGAAACGGGAGCAGGGCAGGTCGGGCGGCCGCCGCCCGCGGGGGGACTGGGCTCCTAATGAGCGAGTGGCCGGCCGGGTGGGCGGTCACCTGCTCTGCTATTCCCATCTCCGGATCGTGGCAACGCGGAGGACGAGGAGGAGGAGGAGGAGGAGGAGGAGGAGGAGGAGGAGGAGGAGGAGGAGAGGGAGGCCGTGGCCACGGAGGAGACACGGGCAGTGCGGCGGGATATGAGAGTATTCGAGGTCGGGTCTGCCTCCGGCAGCACCCCGGCCCTAGGGCCGTGGATGTGGTTAGGTTAGGATTCTAACACGACATCCGCGCCCGGTCTGGCATGACGCCACCCCGGCCCGGCCCGGTCACACGGCCCCTGACGGAGACTGGATAGGCAACCCGAACGTGGCCGTGCGCCGCGGGCCGGCCGGCCTCCCAGACGCACGGCGCTCGGCGCACGGCGGCGTTCGGGTCGGCCGGCCTTGAGTCTGTTGTCGGTCTGAAAACTTCTGTCGCGAGTGGCTCCCCGGCTCCGCCCCCTCCGGATCGCGGCAAAACTGTTCAGGCCGATAGCGTTATTGTATTGTACAGCCAGCTGCCTTACACTGGTGGCACTAAATTCTCTATTTAAAAAGAATACGAGGAAGAAAGCAAGCTTCTAGCGCTGACCCATTTACCCAAATTTATATATTTTTTTTTCATGCATTTGTCTACCGTCTTCAGAAAGGGGGTTTTGCTATTCGGGCTGTGCTATACTTGAGGGTGCCTTGTGTATCTGTGACTGAGGGACCGACGGTCCTGTTGATTTCCCTCGAGTCCCCCCCCCCCTCTCTCTCTCTCTCTCTCTCTCTCTCTCTCTCTCTCTCTTCGCCAATGAAGACATAAGCCCTGTGGTATTGCGCTGGCTCTCGTGCACTCGCTGGCTGACCAGAAATGTTGCCGAAACGGCAACCGAGCGCCTAGGGTCCTAGACTCGTAGATTCCCAGACTCCGTCGCCCGGACTCGTCGAGTGGAGTCTGTTTAAGGACTCCGCACACCGCCCCCCACCCTTCACTAGCGTATAGGTTAGGGCGACGACTGGGCTTGAACGTCAACAGTTGGTCAGAACGGTGTGCGTGTGTCGAGAGAGGCCGCGCCTTATGCCGCGCCTTGGGCGTCAAGTCGAGTGCCCCCAGTGTCACCACAAGGCACAGCGGCGGCTTTGCACAACCCTGAAGACAAAACAACAGCAGCGACAACAACAACAACAACAACATGGAGGAAGACTCCGTGGTCGGTCATTCGCGGAGTAAATTCCCGATGTCGCTTGCTCGCTAATTTCGGTTGTCGCTTTTGTTTTCCTGGTGGCACCGCACCTGCTTCTCCTCGAACACGAACACGTCGCACTTGTCCGTCTCGCAGCACAGGCGCAGGCACTCGTCCCGGGTGAGCACGTCCTTGACGGCCAGGTTGACGGCGCCCATCCGCTTCGAGTCCTGGGTGCGGATAATCTGGTCCCGCTGCACGTCGAAGTTGTCGACGCACGTCTGCAGGTCCAGGTCGTAGCGCTTGGACACGCGCAGCGGGCCGAGGCCCCCGGGGGCGCTGGCGGGGCCCTGCTCGCCAGGGGACGTCCTCCGCAGGATCGAGGCCGCCGTCAGCGAGGCCCCCGCCGGCGGGCCCAGCACCCCGACGGTGGCGAGGGCGAGAAGCCACGCTCCGGACATCCTGGCCGAGTCCGAGCCCTCCACGGCGCGCTCGCACTACTCGTGTTGTTCGGACGAGTGCGGACGTCGTGGTGCGCTGGCGCGGCTCGGCACGGCGGGGGCCCCCCAGCTGGGGGAGGGCTGCGTCCGGGGCGGCCGCGGGGCCGCGGGGCGGCGGCGAAAGGTGCGGGCGGGACCGCGGCGCCTCCCGCACGCAGCCCTGGCCAGCAGGGGGTGGTCGGCGGGGGATCAATACAGGCATGCCTACCTCGGCCAGGCAGGCCTACCCCGACCATGACGCATCTTAACTCCCGCGCCTTCCCGTGTCGACGACGGCTTCCTGGCCGGCCCCCCTGTGCCGCCCACCGCCACCATGCGGGCCCGGACCTGGCCGAGGACGGCCCGGAAGAGAGCCCCTGCAGGGGTCGCTCGGGGTTCAAAAATGAACCTTTGAATTTCGGAGCCGCGGCTACAAGGACAAGGGGTACCGCGAGGTCGCGGGGTCTGCACCGCGCCGCGCACGGAGTATACGAGACGCGCGGCCGCGCGGAGTAGCGACAGCGACGCGTGGCGCCCCCTAGCGGCCGCCCGGCTGACGACGCCGATCCGCGCGCGCGCGCGCGCGCCGTTCAAAGCCCGACGCCGCGGTGCTGGGGAGGGGGAGGGAAGGGCCGAGAGGGGGAGGGGGGAGGGGTGCGGAAGGGGTGGCGCCGGCCGCGGCCAGCCCGCCGCCCGCGTCTGCCGCCAGTCTGGCCCGCCGCCTCTCCACGCGTGCTCAGATCCGCCCAGCTCCGCGCCCCCGAGTCTCTCGCCGAGCGGCCGCGAGCTGCCCCGCCGCTGCGTCAGTGCGTGTCCGTGCACCACGCGTGCCCCGCGCGTGCCCACGCCCCCCGCCGCGGCGTGTGTCATCCCCTTGGATTACCCACAGAGACCCCTGCGGCCGCCGAGCACCCCGCCGTCAACGCGTTTGCCGGTAAGGAGGAGAACAAGGCCCCGCGACAGTCGAAGCAGGCAGACGCGGCGGCAGCGGCGGCAAGGGGTAGCGGGGATGCTGCGACGAGCGGAGGGGCGGGGGGCCTCAGGGGCAAGGGGTAGCGAAGGTTGATCCCGACGCCCTCCCTCTCCCTCTCTCTCTCTCTCTCGCTCTGTCTCTCCTTTTGGTACAGAAGTTACCACCCCTGTTCCAGCAGCAGCCCCTTCCTCTGCCTCCTGCGCTCTCTCTCTCTCTCTCTCTCTCTCTCTCTCTCGCTCACTCTCTCGCTCACACACCAGCGCAGATGCCGCAACCCCAGCAGCAGCAGCAGCAGCAAAGGTTGTGGCAGCGGGGTTCGGCGGCTTCTGCATAGGAAGGGCAAGGAGAGCCGAGTGTGAGAATGCGGGGGAGAGAAGAGCAAGAAGAACAGAGAGAGAGAGAGAGAGAGGAAAACTTTGGCGCGGCGCAGACAAAGAGAGAGGAAAGGGGTTGCGAGCTGTAAAGAGGCGGGCGAGGGAGAGGGGGGGGGGGGAGACTATGCGTAGAAAAGCGAAAAGAAACCCGGGGCGGGCGTGTGTGTCAAATGGACACGAGGCTGTCAGTGCTGCTGCTGCTGTGAGGCTTCGAGATGGTGATGGAGGCCACACCGCCGCCGTCGGCCGTCCCCCCAGCGTGTTGGCGCGGGGGCGCTGAATACTGCATGGCGGCGACCTGGTGGCCTATCACTGGTCCGATACCGGAGCCACGTGACCTGCCCCAACAATGGTCCGCGATCGAACCGGGGAAGGGGGGGGGGGAGGGCTCGGAAGAAGGGCAATTGTTGGGTGGCAGACAGAGAGAGACAAAGAGAGAGTGAAACGCAGAAACAGATCCTTCTCTCTCTCCCTCTCTGTCTCTCGCTCTGTCATTGCCTCTGTCTCTTCAATCTCATAACCCGCGACTCAACGCGGACGCCGCGGGTCATCCGCCGGACATACCCCGGACGTCCCCCACCCCACTGCTGGCGGTGGTGGCTAACTGAACACGCCCCACTGGCGTAGGCAACCACCACGCTGAGAACTGGGGGGGGGGGGGCTGTACAGATCAGTGCAGATCCCAGCCGTCGCTACTCGCGCACGTAGTGCGTTGCTCTTTGCGCGTGCCTGTGTGTGTGTGTGTGTGTGTGCGTGCGTGTGTAGGGCCGCGTGGAATTTCGGAGTGTCGCTTTGCACTCGCAACAGGATGCGTTAGCCTGGGCTAGGTTAGACCGGGCGGTACGCCAGGCGAGGCTAGGCGCGGCTCGGCTCCGGCAGGCCCCTGGAGTTGACTCACGCGCGCGTCGCGCCGTGCGGAGCCGTTTGCTTTATGGGGTGCCCCGGTGCCCCCCGGCCGACACGCCGCCGCCGCCGCCGCTGCTGCACTGCCGCTGTCATTGTGTCCGCGACGACGAAGGACGCGTGCGCGGCGGTGGCGTGGCGTGGCGTGCCGCGGCGTGGCCGCTGCGTGTCGCGCCGGCAGGAAGGCATCCGTCGGTCACGACGGAGGTGTGACTGCTGTGACGCCCCGCGCACTCCAGCCTCGGAGCCGCGGAGCTTCCTGCACCCGTCGTGGTGGTGATGATCATGGCTGTAATGATCATTGTCATGGTGTGCTGATCATGATGATGATGGTGGTCATGATGACTATGGTCATGATGACGATGGTCATGATGTGGATGGTGATGATGATGATGGTCATGATGACGATGGTCATGATGATGATGGTCATGATGACGATGGTCATGATGAAGGTGGTCATGATGATGGTGGTCATGATGATGATGATAATCTTGATGATGATCCTGATGGCGCTGGTTGAGATAATGATGGTCATGATCATGGCGATGCACCGCGGTCGTCTGGGGACCCCCCGCCTCCCTCCGGGGCCCTGCTTTACGGACGCGCCCTCGGCTCGCAGCCGCGCACGCAGCGCGGAGGCCTCCCGGTAGAGCGTGAAGCCGGTAGCGCACGCGGCACGCCCCGCCGCACGCGACCGCACACACACACACACACGCACGCACACGCACACAAGCGCACTTATAATAAAAGCACCTCGCCCAGGCTGCGGGTGGAGGTGGGGGCTGGGGGGCTGGGGGTGGTGGTAGCAATATCCCCCTACAACACCTGTCTCCTACTCCCCGGCCGACGTCAACACAGACGCGCTACCCTGGGCGAGAGAGACAGCAATAGGGTCCTTTCGGCCTCGTGCACCCGCGGCCTTATCAGGGCACACGCCGGACCCCCCGGCGGGCAGCGTCGGCGGCCCTGAACCTCTCGGCTGCGACTCCGGCCGCGGCATTCCTGGCCGATGCCGTGGCCGCCAACAAGCAAGGGACTCTTTCGTATCGAAGTCCGTGTGCTCCCCGATGCGGGCGGCGGCCGGACGGGGCGGGGGCAGCATGGGTCGCCGCCTGGTTATCAAGAGGCTTGTGTGTGTGCGTGCGTGTGTGTGTCTGTGTGTTCAATTATCAACAACTCGTAAACCCCGCCCGGTCCTGGAAGTAGAAGAGAGCCGACAACAACGATATACCAGAACAAAAAAAATAAAAAAATGGCCGTGTTCGTGTCGTCGGGAAAACGGTATCAGTACTTTTACGGAACTATTAGAGAAAGGAACATAAGGCGTTCTGGATGATGTTTTGGATTCTTGCATCCCCCCCCCCAAAAAAAAAAATTAAGAAAATGGGAAAACAATGAAGCAATTGCGACTTGATTTGTTATTGTTCTCTCGGGTTGCCGTGGTCGCGCGACTGTACAGATCTGGTCCGGCGGCGGGGCCTGCTATGGCACAGCACGCGCACGTCCTCCCGCCCGACCCGGACAGTTGACAATCGCCACGGCCGCGCGAACCGCGTCTCTTAGTTCACCCTCGGTTATCGTGAGATGCACTCTCGCGCCCTTGTTTTGTCCTTCCCGTTCCATCGTGTGTCACTATCCGGGTGATTGGGTTCCGGTGGGGGAGGGGAGGGAGGGAGGGGAGGGAGGGAGGGGAGGGGAGGGGAGGGGGGAGGGGAGGGGAGGGGAGGGGATGGAGGGGAAGTATGGAAGGGCGCGGCGCGGTGGCGGCGGGAAGGGCGGTGGCTTCACGGCCACGCTGCGCCGGTCACTGCTGCCAACTGCAGCGATCGCACATCCGTCTGCCGCGTGGGGTGGCGGCACTGGCACCGAGCTCTCCCTCCCCGCCCCCTCTCTCTCTCCCTCTCTCTCTCTCTCTCTCTCTCTCTCTCTCTCTCTCTCTCTCTCTCTCTCTCTCTCTCTCTCTCTCTCTCTCTCTCTCTCTCTCTCTTTCTCTTTCCCTCTCCAACGCCCCTTTCCCTTTCTGTGTTGTCCTTGTCGCTCTCATTCATGTACGCTCTGTCGCCACCTCCACCCCTCACCATCTTATCCACTTATCTTATTCCACTTTCTCGCTTTGCTTTATTGCAAATACTCCCCTCCCCTGTCCCCCTCTCTGTTCCGACTGTTAATGGAATCCTGATTAGCCTTTACCTGTGATACAGATGGGTGAAAGGGGTGAGAGATGGAGCGGAGAGGAGAGGAGGGGAGCTGACAGGGAGGGGAGGGGAGGGGAGAGGAGGGGAGGGGAGCAGAAGAACGGGACGAATTCCCAAACAGTCATGTCCCCGCCCCCTTCATGGGGTGCTCTAGATTCGCCGTGCTGTGTGCCCTTCGCGCGCGCACTCACACACACACACACACGCAGGCACTCGCACACTCACATTCGCACTCCCACCCACACACTCGCACTCGTCACTCACACAGACACAATTGAATGCGAAGGAAGCGACTGCGCGCACGGGTGAAAGTCTTTTTTTTTTCCCCAAATTGCCGTTCGGAGAAAACCCCGCCCATGCGACGGTGATGACAAACTGTATTGACGTCGCGTGTGGGTGGGACAGAGAGAGAGAGAGAGAGAGAGAGAGAGAGAGAGAGAGAGAGTGGAGGGGGGGGGGGAATAAAGAGAGAGGTGGGGAACCCCATAATGAACCAGCAACGGTCCACCCCACTCTCCTCAAACCCCGCCTTTCTTCCGCTCTTCTCTCTCTCTCTATCTTTCTCTATCTGTCTCTCTTCCTCTCACGTCTTCTAGTGTCTAGCTAGGGCTCTGCTTGCCTCTGCGTAGAGACGATGCCCTGCGTCAGGACTCCCCTGTCGGCTGATGCCGCCAAAACACTGTCGCTTACTCGCTTGCCTATGTAGGTCTGTCTCTGTCGCACTCGTGCGGGGGTGCTCCACAATAGAGAGAGAGAGAGAGAGAGAGAGAGAGAGAGAGAGAGAGAGAGAGAGAGAGAGAGACAGAGCGAGACCGATAAATGTTAGACTGCATGCAGATAACGCACGTCATATCGCATCGCCAGCTGGCATTGCAGCTGCTGCGACCCGCCTGCAGTCGCAGATAACAACAACAACAAGAAGAACAATAAGAAGGAAATAACCGAGCTTGCGGCCCGATACTGCTCGCGGTACTGAGGAGTACCTCACACATCACGGACGCGGGTGACTGGACCGGCCTACACTGAAGAGGCACGGGCGGCATATCTCTCTCTCTCTCTCTCTCTCTCTCTCGCACTCACACTGACCCGCTTCTGACGCTTTGTGAAAGGCTTTTGCTGTGACGCGTGTCGGCCCTATGTGACGCCTGACTCCCTGGCGGCGTGCCCGTGTCGCGCCTTTAAACTTAGACGGGCAACAACACTGTTTTTGTTCCCCTTCTCTCAGTCTCTCTCTCTCGTTCCCTCTTCCCTCCAGACCCCCCTCCCCCCTCCCCCCGATTTCTCATGTTATCATCGGCTGTCACGGTTCAGTCCCCGGCGCCGCCGCCCTGGCTTGCCCGCCACCATCGCGGGTCCCCATTATAAACTGAGCCGCCGCCGCCGCCCCGCTGCTTAAGAAGTTGGCGCGCCGTATGAAAAACTTTCTTCGCTATTTTTCTGCTGAATGGATGTCGTGAGAAATACCCCGACCCTCTTCCCCTGGGCTATGGGAGTATCTCTCGGCCCCGGATAACCCGCGGCGGCAGCGGCGGCGGGGCGGCGGGGCGGCGGCCGCCTCACCCCGTACTGCGGGGTTAACAACGGTGAACGGTCCAGCCCCATCCATCATGAGTTTGCGGGGGGTGGGAGGGGGGGGTGAGGGGGGGGGAGGGGGGGAGAGGGGTCCACGAAAGCGAGCCAAGCGCCGGCATCGTGCTGGGCTCCAAGGACAGCATGCATGTTCCTCCTAAGGCGCAAGCCGAATCCGGCTGAATCACGACTCAAAAACATTAACGAAAACAAAAGAAGATCGAAGGTGAGGAGCAGCTCTGCATTTCCAGGGGGAGAGACGGCATCGACGGGATCCTGGAGGCAGAGCTTGAAACCCGCTTAACAAAGCCTGCATGTAGGCAATAGTCGCGGCATATCAGTCCCCCCCCCCCCTCGAATGTAAAGTCCTGGATACGCCCCTGGCTTGCTTTTCGCACAAGTCCAGCGCGGCGCACGGGCGGGCCGCGGGGGCCGTGGGGGCCGCGGGGGGCCCCGTGAGCACGAAGACCATGGCGTGTCCGTGCCAGTGTCGGTGCTGTGCTCGCGCCGTACCGCTGGGCTTGTGAGGCTTGTGGTCTTAGGCGGCTAGAAAGGAGGCCATCCCCCCCCCCCCTCCCCCTCCCCTCCTCCCCTCTCCGCCCCCGCCGCGCGCGAGGCAAGCGGTGCGAGACGACCGGAGGAAAAGCACCTCGCCGACGCCCCCCCCCCCCTCCTCCTCCTCCTCCTCCCCCGCCGCTGCGGCTGTGGCGGTCTGATAGCCGTCGGCGCCGGCGGTCAATCGTCCTTGGTGCCCGCGGCGGCCTTGGCGGCCTCGGGGGTCTTGGGGTGGAAGGGCGCACGACACGGCCCTGTCAGAGGACCCCCCCCCCCTCCCCTAACCCCTCGCGGACTCCACCGCGGACCCCCCGGGCCCCCCGGGCCGCGGGCCGCGGGGCCCCCGTCAGGGAAGCACCGTTGCGCACCTCGGCCCGTGACCGCAGAGAGCCGCAAAGCGCGCTCCGAGACAACAACGGAACTTGGCGGCCAGACCATCCGCCTCCAGCCCCGCGGGGCACTTTTAAGAGTTCCCTGGAAACGCACTTCTTACAGGCACATCGAGGACCGCTAAAGCGCTCTCAGCTCCGAGACTCTTTCAGCACTTGGTCACACTTTCGTTCACATTTCAAGACACCTAAAATCTCTTATTTTAATGGGCCTCATGCACTTCTTCTTCGGACCGGTCAAGCACTTTTTTATGAGGCTTGGTGCACTTTATAAAGTGCCATCGAGCACTTCTTTCCGACGACGCTCTCGATAAGCACTCTACGGATGGAGCGCTGCCGCGGGTGTCCTGCCGCGGCCGGCATCGCCTGCTCCGCACTGCACCGCGCGGCGCGGGACACGCCCCCCTCAACGATTACAAATCCTGCCCGTGAGTGCGAGCGAGAGAGACGCAGACGAGGGGCGGCGGCGCTCTCGCTCGCACGCGCACTTCAGGGCCGGATATTGCGAGAGGGAGCGGTCCTCACAGTCTGGACCGACAGACCGGCCAGCGGGCCGCTACTGGGACGCAGAGCGCGCCCTGCCGGGCCTCCTTGCAAAAATAAAAATTCAATAAAATATAAATAAAACGAGAAATAACACCCCCCCCCCCAAAAAAAAAAGAAAATAAAATTAGAGTGGGTAGTTAGGTGGGGGGTATCTACTTCAAAAGTTTGTAAAAAAAAAAAAAAAGAGATTATTTTGAATTTTAATTTCAGTCTGAATAGTGGTGACATGGAGTACGCTTGCACCCGTGTCGCGTGTGTGTGTGTGCGTGTATGTGTGTGTATCGTGTGTGCGTGTGTGTGTGTATGTGTGTGTATCGTGTGTGTGTGTGTGTGTGTGTGTCGCAGCGATCAGCTGGTCCCCCCGCGGTGTCCCGGTGGCCCGGTGGCCCGGTGGCCTCTGCGGTCCCGGCCGCGCAGAAGTTACATGAGTGGATTTCTTATATTTAGAACGACGCCCCGACGCCGGCGAGGCATTCCTGTTTGATGTCGCGTCTGCGGACCGTCTGTCCGAGGGGCGGGGGGCGTCGTAACCGCCATAACGTAAACGTCATTTACGGTTGTCCCCCGGATGTTCCCGCCGGTCCCCGACACGCCCCCGGACTCTGACGGGCAGGCGCTAACCGCTGGCGGGGCCGGCCGGCAGCGGCCACCACCGGATAGTCAGTCTAATTGTATGCAAATGCGAGCCGCCGCCGGGCAGCGGCTGCGGGCCCCGTGTGGCCACATCCCAGAGCAGCACAGCGGCCGATAAGGGGCCGGTGCGTACCCCCAGTGATACCCTCCGGGACGGGCAGTGCGGTGCTGTGTAAGTGGGGAGTACGCGACAACGTGAGACCATCTCTCTCTCTCTCTCTCCCTCTCTCTCGCTCTCTCTCCCCCCCCTCTCTCTCTCTCTATCTCTCTCTCTCTCTCTCTCTCTCTCTCTCTCTCTCTCTCTCTCTCCCCAGTGTCCCTGTAGCGCCTGCGGACGCGGGGGTAGGCCGGCCCGCAGTACCCCGGTGCGCTGCGGGAGCGGATCTGCTGCCTACCCGGCAGGCGCCGTGCGCCGCCACGCCCTCTCCATGCCGCGCCGTGTGACAGCTGACCGATTAGTCTGTGCGGCACGGCACGGCCTTGCAGAGAGAGTGAGACAGAGAGTATGTGTTCCGCCCCCCTCCTCTCTCTCTCTCTCTCTCTCTCTCTCTCTCTCTCTCTCTCTCTCTCTCAGGTTCGTAACGAGCGGCGCCTTGTCGAGTGGAAAACCGATCCCCGATCGTGGTGTCGCCTCTTGCCGCGCGCCTCGGCTCACCGGCACCGCCTTGCGACATGGAACACGGAAACCGTTTCTGTTTTTTTTTTCCCCTCCTATCGCGTTTTATACATTCACTCTCAGTTTCACTGCAGCCTCCGTTCTGATGTGCAAATGCAAGAGGCGTTGACTGGGGAGACTCTAGATATCTATCGCGTACGCTGTGTGTGTGAGTGTGTGTGTGTGTACGTGCGTGCGTGTGGCCGCACCGCAATGTTGGCATTTTTGTGTCACGGCTCTCTTCCCGCCTCTCTCTCTCTCTCTCTCTCTCTCTCTCTCTCTGCGGTTAGGTAAAGTTACATCCGGAGCGTCCTCCTTCTTCTAGAGTTTCTGTTTATTTTTTTTTGCAAAGCTACTGCGATTTTTCTTCATTTCTTCCTCCTCCTCTCTCTCCGCCCTTCCATTACAATGTCGTCTGCATTGGCACCCCTCTGTTTTGTTTGCCACTGCTGCCAACAACTCTCTTGCCCCGGACTTGGCTCGCGTCGCGCACCAATTGTTTTTCCTCCCCCCCCCCCCCCCCCCCCCCCCGACTGCCAATGAGAGCACGCGCTCGTCTCGATTCGAATTTGCCGCCAGACTCAAACGGCCGCTGGTTGGCGGAGGGCCAGCCAGCCGCCTCTCACTGTGATTGGGTCGCTGTCGCGTCTGCCCCTGCACCACCAGCCAACGGGCGTGCGGCGCCGGGTCTCCTCTCGTTTCTGATTGGCTGTGATAACGCGGGTGTGCGCAGGGCGGCCACCGCACCCTCACACGGGATAAGCAGTGAGTGCGAGAGAGAGAGGCGGTGCGCCGCAGTCGACTGTGGCGGTGCGAGAGAGATGCTCATGCCGACCGTGCACCGCTCTCGCTCTGCCGCACAGGCCGCACAGGCAAATGGGACATGCCGTCTCTCTCGCACACTCACAGCCGGTGGCCCCGCTGGCCGGGTCGTGTGTCTTCATTTGGCGTCGGTGACCTGGCAACACTGGACGCTGCAAATCAAGGGCGACGACGATTCGAACCTCCGACGGCGCTGCTACAGGACAGTGGACTTTTATCTCATATTGAAAAAAATCAGTAAAACTAATAAATAATAATAATAATAATTCGGACGGGTGCACTTTTGGTCGCGCGAAATGTTGCACACCTGGAAATCCTTTTCCGTCCATTCCAACGACGGAATCCGAGTCTGGTTGGGGGAAAAAAAATGATTACCATGAAACAATTCCTGTCTGGAGGGGCGATGACCCTGGCTGGGTCAGGTGGTCCCGGCGCTCTGGTGCGGCCGCGCAGCGCTGGGCGCTCCGTGGGACCGGATACACGCACACACACACACACACACACACAGACACACACACAGACTGACTGACTGACGAGAGTGCAGCGGAAGGAACCCTTGGATTTGGAATCTGCACACAGGAATTCTATGCGTCTGTGTTGACGCGGGAGAGGATGCGCAACGTACAACAGAAGAAAAGAATCGCGGCAGTGTTTTTTTTTCTTCTCCAGATTTTTTTTCTTTCTTTTGCGTTTTGCTATTGTAGTTGCGTGGCTCCGGACGATAAGCAAACAAAACAGGAAAACGGTCGAGGATATACATTCGAAAGTTCCCGCCGCGCGCTGCGCCCCGCGCCTTCTGCGCACGCGCAGAACGCCCCGCCGCGCGCACCGCGCCGCACCGCCGCCTAAGACACGTTCGAAACGATAACCGATCCCGCCCGCGCGCTGCGGTATTTATTTCACTTTTTTCTCTCCCCCCTCCTTCATTCTGTTCCGCAGTGTTGTGTGTCCGCCCCTATCTGGGCACGTGAATCGACGTCTGCGGGTGTCATGCCATGGACTCTGCCGCATGGCCGTCTGCTCGCCGGCCGGTCATGGGCCGTCATGAGAACTCTCCGGGCGTTTAACATGCAGGACGCAGGCGGCGGCGGCGGTAGCGGCGGCGGCGGCAGCGGCGGTAGCGGCGGCGGCGGCGGCGGCGGCGGCGGTGGCGTGGGAGGGGTGCAAGCGTTTCTCACGTTGTCCGTCGCTGCCGCCGCCGCCGCCGCCTGGGAGGAAGAGGGGGCCTTTCTTTTTTACGATTATCGACAAGCTCATCACACGTGTCATCTCTCTCTCTCTCCCCCCTCCCCTCTCTACCCCCCCCTTCTCTCTCTCTCTCTCTCTCTCTCTCTCTCTCTCTCTCTCTCTCTCTCGCCAGAGAGCGCCCCTTCCGAGAACGGCGCCGGGGTCCGCTCCTGACGCAGACTGTACCCGGTGCACGTGTGTTCCGACCGACCGCCTAATCGGTGCCGACTAAATGTAAACACGGGGCATCTGCCCCGGGCCGTGCTGCACACACACACACACACACACACACACAGTCGGGCCTTCCCTCTCACTCGCTCTCTTACGAAGCGTCGCCCCAGTGCGACGGAGACAGACATACAGAGGCAGTGCGGTGCTGCTGGCAGCCTTGGTGGCCCCGATGAGGCGGGGCCGAGACCGAGAACTTCAATCTTCAACGTGACCTTCAGTTTTCAACTCGAACTCCAATTTTGAACTTACACCTCAGTTTCGAACCTAAACTTCAATTCGAACTTCTCCGTACTCCGCCCGGAGGGCGCCTGCGGCCGCGACGATAGGCAACCCGAGTTGTCAGCCCACCCGAATGTCCTCCACCCATCTACAGGGGGATCATTTGTCATTTTTCTTATGCCGTGCTGGCGAAGGGGGTGTCGGAGCGCGGCATGGGCAAGGGTAGATGGTGAGGGGTGGGAGGGGTGGGGGGTTCAGATTGCCCGCGGGATATAAAAAGCAGAGCCCTCGAAGGGGTGAGGGGGCGTCAGTACCACCCACCGCCCGGTTTTAGAACGCGTCCATCGCCACGACGGGCCGCCCATAAAGTCCCCACACACATAACGCGCCGGAAGGCGGCCAAAGAGAGAGAGAGAGAGAGAGAGAGAGAGAGAGAGAGAGAGAGAGAGAGAGAGAGAGAGAGAGAGAGAGAGAGAGAGAGAGTAACAACACACAAAGGGACGGACGGATGAAAATATGAATTTTTTTCCCAAGTGCTAAAAATTTTGTTTCTTACTATTTTCTTTCTGATAGTCAAACAAAACTAAATTTTGAAGAAAAAAAAAGTAAGGTTCGTGTTTGCAATCTCCCGCCTCCGAAACTGGCAGAGTTTGTCATCGGAAAGGAAGAAGGGAGGGGGAGGGGGGAGAATGAGGGGGGGGGGGAGGTCATTCAATTAATTATATTGAAAGCTATTGGGGGGGGGGGGAGGAGTCCATGCAAAGCCACGCGTACGTGATGTGATGTGCGGCCCACGCACGCGGTGTGACGAAATGGGCAAGGACAAGGACCACCACGCAGCGCCACGCAGCGCCACGCAGCTCCGCGCGGGACGGATGTTTATGGGTTCGGCACCTGCCGGACGCTGCCAGACCGCTCTCTCTCTCTCTCTCTCTCTCTCTCTCTCTCTCTCTCTCTCTCTCTCTCTCTCTCTCTCTCTCTCTCTGTGCCGCGGCGCGCGCGCGAGTGAGCGTACCTCCGACGCCCAACCAACCGTGTTGTGCGCAGTGTTGTACGTCAGTGTGAGAGAGAGAGAGAGAGAGAGAGAGAGAGAGAGAGAGAGAGAGAGAGAGAGAGAGATGGAGATGATGAGGAACAGGCGCACTACTTTCCAGATTGGGAGAAGGTGTAGGAGAAGGGGGGGGGGATGAGTTGGTAAAAGAAACAGACCTCACCTTGTGATGGAATTTGGACTCACATGAGGCTTACACTGCTTTCATGAAATCCGTTGTGTCGCAGTGTCGGGGAGCGCTGGAGTTTCACACTGACTCTAGCTTGTTCTAAGCCCCAAAATGATGAAATTTTTTTCCCCGATTTATTTTTCTAATTTGTTTTACCGTGATTTTCTGGCCCTGATTTGTTTTTACCGCTGCGCATATTCTCCGTCTTATTATTTTTTTGTTGTTGTTGTTGAGTGTGTGCCTTTGTCGAGCTGACCCGTTTTGTTACTTATTTGCTTCGTGTCGTGCGTTACAGAGGAAGCCGCTGCCGCCGCTGCCGCCGCAGCTGCCCCCGCAGCCCCCGCAGCACCCGCAGCACCCCGCTCAGGCCCCCGCTGCCCCCGCCATGGAGTGCGGGGTGGCCGGGTCGCCGTCGCCGCTCCTGGCCGCGGGCCCCATCGGCGGCCACGCCGGCAGCCCCCGCGCCGAGCGGTCCCCCGCCAAGCACGGCCTCCACGTCAACTTCACCGAGAAGGTGGAGGTGAAGGAGCGGCGCGAGAAGTTTCTCACCGCCAAGTACGGCTCCCACCAGATGGCGCTCATCCGCAAGCGCCTCGCCGTCGAGATGTGGCTGTACGACGAGCTGCAGAAGCTGTACGAGTCGACGGTGAGTTGCGCGGGTTCGAGACCCGCCCACGCCATTACCCAATTTTTGCTTCTACCCAAGAAAAAAAAATTATTAAAATGTCCCGGCTTAACGTGTTCTCACGCCATTTTCTTTTTATAACCCCTGGTCATTTAGCCACAATGGGTCGAGTCTGATTTCCAACGGTGCTCATTTATTTCCTGGGCTGCCAAACCCACCTTTTTTTTTTCCCGCGTGAATTTGAAGCGCGCGTATACCCTGGCCGCGCAACGCGAGCCGCCGGCCCCGCAGCCATCACTGGGCCCCGCGCAGCAGCCAGACCCGTTACGTGACCTGCTCTCCCGCCGTCACGGGGTTTATGGACGGCGACTTGCGATTTTCGGGGGGCAGGCGTAGCGCCGTGACAGTCGGGGGGGGGGGGGGCCTTCCACAATAATAACAACAACAAAGGAAGGCAGCGTGTAACGACGTGGGCGCCCGCGCTCTACGCGAAAGGTCAGGGTGGAGGGAGGGGGGGGGGCGGGGATCCGGAGCGAGCCGCGAGACTAGCCGGCCTTCGGGCATTGCTCCCCGCTCCAGGCGTGTCCCTTGGGAGGGCAGGCAACCCTTACAACAGAGAGAGAGAGCGAGGGAGAGAGAGAGAGAGAGAGAGAGAGGAGAGAGAGAGAGAGAGAGAGAGAGAGAGAGAGAGAGAGAGAGAGAGAGAGAGAGAGAGAGAGAGAGAGAGAGAGAGAGAGGACGTGATGAAGAACAATGGGATGAGGTAAACGGGTGCTAGCGGGCGGAGAAGCGCGGCGGTCTGCCCGGGGGAAAGTCCATTCTCTGCCCGCGGGGTTAGCCCTCCCCCCCTCCCCTCCCCCCCCCCCCCCCCCCCCCCCTCCCGCCCCCCTCCCGCCCCTCCGTGCTCCGCTTGTGCCGCGCTGCGCTGCTGTTCCTATCACAGCCCGCTGTTGCGCGCCCGGATCGCGTAGTACCCTGATAAATAAGGCGGGCGGGCGGCACTGTGATTCGAGTTGTCGTGTGATTCGAGAGACCGCCCGTACCGGACACTCCGCATCGCAAAACACAAGCGACTCCTCGGCCCCCAAAACTCACGAGCGAAAAAATTGTAGGTTTTTTTTTTGCGGAGAAATTTTGTGACAGTTTGTAATGCAAGTTTCCCTGGTCATTGTCTTATTTGCCGCAAAAAAAAAGAGTGATTGCGGCTTCACGTGTGTGCCGTGGGCGCAGCAGAGCTGGATGTGTGGGCGCAGCGCCCCTGCAGGCTAGGCAGCCCCGGCCGCTGCCACGCAGGCGTGCCGTGCGGGACGGCCTACCCTGCCGATCGCAGGCGCACGGCCGCCGACAGAGCTGACACGGTTGACAGGGCTGACATGGCTGACACGGTTGACGCGCAGAGCTGACAGGAGCTGACGAGACGACGAACGGCCTGCGTAGGTGTGTCAGCCGCGGCGGCGGCCCCTCCGCCGGCCTGACTCAGCCGTGCTGACGAATCAGAAGAGGAAAGAGGAGGGAGACCTCTCAGCGGATCTGCAAATATTTACGGACGCGGATGGTAGGACAATGAGAGTTGGCTCGGCGGAAAGAAGTCAACTCTCTACCTCTCCCCCCCTCCTCTCTTTCTCCCTCTCTCTTTCTCTCTCTCTCGCTCTCTCTCTCGCGCGCGCCTTGCTAGTGTCACAACGTAAGGCAATCTCCGGCGATAATGGGATGGGAGCGGAGGCCGCGGGGACGGAGAGGGGGGGGGGGGGGGAGGACCGATGCGGAAGGTAGGAGCCGGGCTGCGGTAGTGGCTGCCGAGCCCTGCGAGAGGGAGACAGCGGGAGAGAGACAGAGAGACAGAGAGGGGGCGGTGGCCGCGGCCGCGGTTTGCTGTGCGGGCACTACACTCGGGTGTCTCGTCTCCGCGAGCATGGGGCCGCCCCCTGGCATGACTTGACTCCAATGGGTCGGATTGGATCGACTCGTGCCTCCTCTCTCTCTCTCTCTCTCTCTCTCTCTCTCTCTCTCTCTCTCTCTCTCTCTCTCGCATGTCCACTCGGACGCACCAGTCTCCCTCCCGCTACAATATTCCAGTTCGTGGGAGCCGCGTGCCTCGCGACCCCCTCCCCCCCCCATCCTTGTCGCACCCCCAGCGGCCCGGCGGTGTGACAGGGTGTGCGACAGAGACAGCAGCAGTGCACGCGCTGACGACGCAGCCCGGGGGGCCCCGCGTGGGGTGGGGGAGGGGTGAGTGGGCCTTTGGCTATTGGATCAGAGGGTCCTGACGGCAGCGTGGCGTGCCGTGGCGTGGCGTGCCGGGGCCCGTGTCTCCTCATGCGATGTCGAGCCAGCACCGCGCACACTGCCAGCAACGGGGGGGCGGAGCCACGGGCAGGGCAGGGCCGTCCTAAAGTGGGGAAAAGAAAAGAAAAAACTCCGGGCCAGGATCTGTGTGGTACTTGAACCCGCACCCGCGCGGGGCACGCAGTCCGGCCCAAACGCCGCAGTGAGTCGGCTGCCACTGTTACCTGCACCGGCCTCCATTTACCTGCACCCGGCCTCACGGTTACCTGCACCGGCCTCTCCAGTTACCTGCAGCGGCCTCTTCAGTTACCTGCAGCGGCCTCTTACCTGCACCGGCCTCTCCAGTTACCTGCAGCGGCCTCTTCAGTTACCTGCACCGGCCTCTCCAGTTACCTGCACCGGCCTCTCCAGTTACCTGCACCGGCCTCTCCAGTTACCTGCACCCGTCCTTTCCAGTTACCTGCGCCCGTCCTTTCCAGTTACCTGCACCGGCCTCTAGTTACCTGCAGCGGCCTCCAGTTACCTGCACCCGCCTGCATCAGCACTGTGTCATCCCAGGCGGCAGCCCCCCGGCCGCAAGGTCGCACATCGATCGCTCCGCGTCCGGGCCGCGCAGTGTGTGGCGAGCTGCTCAGACGTGCCGAGTGTGCTGATCAGAGGCTAGGAGGGGAGGAGGGAGGGGAGGAGGGAGGGGAGGAGGGGGGAGGGGAGGAGGGAGGGGGAGGGATGATGCACAATTTATCAGGGTGAAAACGCTGGAATAAGAAATGGGCGGCACGCAGTGAGAGAGCCCTTGAGGGGGCCGGCGGGGGGCCAGCCCGGGGAATCAGGCCGGTAGTTAGCCACCGAGGAGGAGGAGGAGGAGGAGGAGGAGGAGGAGGAGGAGGAGGAGGAGGAGGAGGAGGAGGAGGAGGAGGAGGAGGAGGAGGAGGAGGAGGAGGAGGAGGAGACCAGGGCCGCGGAACACTGACTCATGCAGCAGCACCGAGTCGCCACCTGCACCACGTTCGCCCGTATGAATATTCTGCACAACGCGGCACCCCAGTTAAATTTTTAATATTTTATATATATATATATATATATATATATATATATATATATATATATATATATATATATATATACGTAGACCCTCGTCTCCTATCCTTGGGGAGCGAGAGAGACAGAGACCAAGAGAGAGAGAGAGAGAACGTACGACAGTGGCCGCGAACACACAGGTCCTGTGGTCTGTGAGGGAACGCACCCTCCCCTCTTCCGACGGTGTTTCTTGTCCTGGAATCAGATTCAGCCTTTGCCGACCGACCGTCTCACTTACCCATGGAGAGAGAGAGAGAGAGAGAGAGAGAGAGAGAGAGAGAGAGAGAGAGAGAGAGACGCCGGGGTATAATTGTGATTTAAGGTTTTGCCTCGCTCGGCTGACTCATCACTGACTCCCGAGCATTAATTCGCCCGCCGCACTTCCTCTCGCCGACGATCCTCCCGACGGAACGGAGTGCGTCTCGGGAGCTCCCCCCCCCCCCCCCCCCTCCCCCTCCCCCTCCCCTACCCCGCCCCGTCCCGCCCCTCCCTTGCTTATGCGCCGCCAGAGAGGGGCGATATCCCTTTATTAAAGTAAAATGATTTAATTCAGCATAGGGGCGGCCGCGGCTGCTGCCAGGGCCGCCCCATGGGCACTCATGGGCCCATGGCGTCGCCGCTGCCGCTGTCATGGCGGCCGGGGTGGCTGACCGGACCGGCGGCGGAGGTGTCTCATACCTGACTCATGGCCGGCGGTGCTGGCGTTGTCATGGAGACACGCGCTGTGCGTGCGAGAGAGACAGCGAGGTGGACGCGTTATCTCTCTCTCTCCCACCGCACGCGGTCCGCTGCTCCGCTTGCTCCGCTCGCCCTCCGGTTGCTGTACAGTCTCTCTCTCTCTCTCTCTCTCTCTCTCTCTCTCTCTCTCTCTCTCTCTCTCACTCTCTGTGCGTCTCTCTCTCTCTCTCTCTCTCTCTCTCTCTCTCTCTCTCCCTCTCCTTGTGGCGCCCGTCCGGTAGGCCACCAGTAACGGGTGGTGGACAGCGGTGCCCTCGCACTGCCTACCCGCCAGGGGCTCTGCTCCAGGAGAGAGAGGGAGACAGACAGACAGATAGACGAGAGGGAGAGAGACAGACAGACAGACAGATAGATGAGAGGGAGAGAGACAGACAGAGGTGGGGGAGGTTTTCCAAGGTGAACTGGAGTGAATCAGTGAACGAGTACGTTCTGCGGTCGCCAATTTTCCCAGAGTGTCCTCCCCCGTCCGTTGTCGCGGCACAATTACTCCCAATCGAATCTCCCGCCGCGGCCGCGTCCGCGTCACGTGGTGCGGAGCCGGCCGCGCTGATTGGTCACGAGAGCCTGCCGCGGCCCAACGGATCACTTGCTGTACCGACAGGCTGGCTAGCTATATATATATATATATATGCCATACGACGGCATGCGGGCTGCCAAGAGCGGCACAGAGCGGCGCCGCCCCCTCCATTTCCCGGCGGGGGGGGGGGGGGGGGGACTGAAAACAAAGTTACTACACAGCCTGATGTAAAGAGCTGTGTGTGTGTGTGTGTGTGTGTGTGTGTGTGTGTGTGTGTGTGTGTGTGTGGCCGCGTGCTGGAGTCCCGCGACGGTTTACGACACTTGCAAGAGCCGACTGCATCACGCGATCACGCCTTCCATCCCTCTCGCACCACCGCAAACTTGGATGGCTGGGGAGTGAGAGAGAAAGAGAGAGAGGGGGGGGGGGGAGTGGAGGAAGGAAGGGGGAGGGTGTAAACAGTATCGTTCGTAGAACATTGCCTGCCCAAGGCCGCCCGATCCGGCCCGGCGCGCTGCGGGAACTTTTGTCAGCGAACGGTTGGCAGCTCCGCGCCTCACCCGCAGCCGCAGCAGACCCGCGCCGCGCCCCACGATTTGATTTCGTTCGGTTTCCCTCACAGCGCATCCCCCCTGCCTCTTCCTCCCTCTCTCACTTACCACCACAATGGCAATCTCTTCTAAGATTCTGGCCCCAGTGTGTCACTGTGTGTGTGTGTTTTTTTAATTTTCTACATATTTATAATTAATTCGATTCCGTTTTCTCTGCAGGAGAACAACAAGACGGACGAGGTGGACGTCGACATTGACGAACTGCTGGACATGGACGACGATAACCAGCGGCGGATACACTTGCAGGTGAGCGGGGGAGGGGAGGGAGGGGAGGGGGAGGGGGGGGGGGGGGGGGGGGGGGGGGGAGGGGGAGGGGAGGGAGGGGAGGGGGGGGAGGGGAGGGAGGGGGGGGGGGGGAGGGGGGGGGGGGAGGGAGGGAGGGGGAGGGGAGTCAGGTGGACAACCTGCACGTGAGTGAGGGGAGGATGGGATAAATAATTTAAGCACCGCCCCCCACCGCTTACACACGCATATCCCATCGCGCGCCCCGTCTCGGCTGGGCGCCCCTGTCGGGTAGGCAATGCCACGGCCCGCAGCACACGTGCGCATGGCGGGACGAGGGTCGGCCTACCCTCCAGGCGCTCACCCGACCCCTCCGCCCCGATGCTCCTTCCGCTGTTGTGCCGTGGAATCTACGGGATTTTGTTTTTCGAGGGGGGGGGGGGCACCGCTTAAAATAATCGTAGAGGAATATGGCCGCGGGTGCAAATCCCCCCCCCCCTGGACCCGCCCACGCACTCGGCCGGAAAGTACGCCCGAGATGCGGCCGCTGTGGCTCGGCACGGAGAAAAAAATATCCCTGTATCACAACACCAAGATCCGTGATTCAAATAAATCCCAAAATAAAAAAAAATGGCCCCTTGCGTGTCCTTGTCAACATCTTGCGGCGTGATGGTGCTCTTGAGGATCGCTGCCCTGCTGCCGAGGGCGTCCTGCCGTGTCGCCGTGAAGAACTGACACCTGACAGTGTGTTTCTGTGATTGTTACAGAGAATCCTGGCAGATGCCAAAAAGTCTTCCCACGATGTGAAAGTAAGTAGCGGATCCTTGAAATGACCGGATTACAACTTGTTCCTCAAGGCAAACTGTCCCGCGTATTTTTTTTCTGTTGATGTTTCTTGACACATTTTTTTTTGTTGACAGAAATTTGTTGAAGATCTCCTGGAACGAACAAAGACTCTGTGAGGACAGCCATCTCCCAGTGGTGTTCCTAAGTCACCACTGCTAATCCATACAGAGGCTGTGTGTATCCTACCAGCAATCTTTTTTTAACCATGTACTGCAATTGGTGAATTCTGAGCTGTGAAAAGCTTTTTATATCATTGTATTCACAGTGCCTCACTGTGATAAATTGTATTTACGTGTAATAATTCATACCTAGAAGTTTTAGTACTGTGTCCAGACCGTAAGGCAAAGGTGCAGCAAAAGCAACCTTACATATGAGATGTTTTTATCTTTTAGAAAAGACATCACACCTTGTATGTCAAATTGACATATTTTAAAGATCTGAAACTTTTCACCCCAAATAATTACTCCATCTGTTAATGTTTGAGTAATTCAAAAGTTTAGTGGGGCAAAATAATGTGTGTAAATTTCTTGTTTTAGCAATTATTTGTGTTTTTATAATTCCATTTTTAATATCAACAATGAAGCGTGTTATGCCAGGAAACCACATACGATTGACATGTGCGTTTATTGTATTGAACCAGTCAGCCAGGAGTAACCAAAGATTTCAAAGGTGTGGTATGTGAAACTCCACAATGTATTATGAGCTTTGTTTTGGTGGTGGGTGGAAAAATCAGTCTCCGGAAACATAAAGGAAAGGGTATGTACTTGGGCTCAGAAAGGGAATTCACTCAAGCAATTCCTTTAAATCCTCCCATGAAGCTATTGGCACTGACATCCATCAGTAATGTTTGTGAAATCCACCTGCACCCTGGTGCTGTAGACATTTTTATTGTTGCATTTGTTGTTTTATCAAATCCAAATTTGCTTGTTCATATTTTTAGTTGTGTATTGAGAAGTAAGAGCTTGATAGTATGCTCTGAGCATATGACTCTGTGAATTTTGGTATGTCTGAGTAACATTATGGGACTTTTGTGTGACATAGACCATTGTAGAAATGTGATATAGACGTCCCTGTTTGTGGCCACATAGATGTGGCCACAAAAACGCAACCGAAAGCGCAGGACTAATGCAGGATTCTAAGGCAAGACTTCTAAGGCAGGGCCTCCTCTATCTCTCATATCAGTTTCATCAAAATCGGGAACAAAAAAAAAATTGCAAATAAATGGTAAGGTTTTTGCATTTTTTCCTATTTTGGTCAGTAAGTAAAATTTCGATCTTCCCGCGGAATGTATGTAAACCGACTATTACACGTCGTTCTGTCATGGAAAGTGCGCCTCATGTCCCTCATGGCTCCGGAAAATGCGAAATAAAACCACGTCCACGCCGGGAGGGTAGGCAGCCCACCTTGCACCACACGTACTTAAGCCCTTATGGCACAAACCACGGACGTTTTCGAGCAACCAAGGGCGGTTTTGTACTAATAAGGACCCCCTCTATCACCCTTATCAGTTTCGTGGAAATCGGGAACACAAAATATTTTCCGGCTGAAAAAATGGTAAGGCTATATAGCCTTTCCAATTTTTCGATTTTGGACAAAAAATGAAATTTCGATTTTTCTCGCGGAATGGGTTTGAACCGTTCCCTAGACGGCGTTCCGTCATGAAATATGTGCCGCATGGGCCTCAGGGCTCCGGAAAATGGGAAATAAAACCATGGCCACGCCGGGAGGGTAGGCAGCCCACCTTGCACCACACGTACTTAAGCCCTTATGGCACAAACCACGGACGTTTTCGAGCAACCAAGGGCGGTTTTGTACTAATTAGGACCTCCTCTATCACCCTTATCAGTTTCGTGGAAATCGGGAACACAAAATATTTTCCGGCTGAAAAATGGTAAGGCCAACGTGCACAACGTGCACAACACGTTAAGCCCTTTTGCTGGTTCTGCAGTCGCTTCCACTTGGCTGCGCTTTCGGTTGCGTTTTTGTGGCCACAAACTGGGACGTGTGATATAGAGGCAAATTGAGGCTGCTTTGTTATTTACACTTGAATTTAAATAAAAAAATAAATCTACAAACACAGGAAAACTAATGCCTGAGCAATGGCTTTTGCATTTGAGCCAGTGTGTACTTTGTGCGATGTGACATCAATAGTCAAATGCCTGGTGGTCAACACGCTGTGGTGCAACAAACATCTGTGTCTAACCAGAGCGAATTTTCTAAATTCAACTCATGCGAAGAAACACATTATGAGAATTTTGAATTTGTGGAAGAGAATGGCACTCATTGTAGGTGTGACAGGAACCTTCAGGGGTAGGGGAGGGACTGCAGTTCAAAAATTTTAGTACACGGCAGCCTTGAGAGTAGTGATTTTTATTACAGTTGGTTTAAAAAAACAAAAAACAACATTATGATCTCATCACTTTACAAATTAATTTGATGGCTTCAGTACAATGCCAATAAGTTTATGACTGCCTTGCTTTATAATTCGAACATTTAGTAGATAATGAAAGGCTAATTTAAGACTTTCCTCATATAAATAACACAAGAAGTTGACAGCCACAGCAGGTCAGTGAATTTCAGTTGCTGTAAAAAGTTGTCAGACTGAAACTCTGCTCTTGCCAAACTGACTTTGCTTTAAAGGAAGTGGGTGCAAGAAACAAAGAGCCACCCGAAATAAAAATTGGAGGGGAAAACAAAGAAAGCCAATGAACTAATTATAAAAGTGTGTTAACCAAAATCTAATTATATATCAGACTGAATTGAATCTGCCAACATTTCATCTAGGACCCTATCAGTTTTATGAGCAAGCACAACAATGTGGTGGTTGGAGCTGGAGCCCTACTGATAGTTCAATATGAATATTTAACAAAAAAAAATCAATAAATAAAAATAAAAAAGATAAATCATTGAGGTAAGTCTGCTCTAATTGTTTCACTTTACGTCAAAAACTTCTCTGCCACGACACTGAGTGAAGAGCTCAGGGTAGAGAAAGTGTGAAACAAATTAATATTCCGAAGAGTACAGGGTACAGCCAGGGAAAAACATCATCCAGATGGAATTCCTTATGCTGCGGTTGAAAGTGACAACGACTCTCTGATGCACTTTCCTCTTTGCTGAAAATCTTTTCAAACCTCGGCTTTTCACTACTTCAGTCCTGCTAGAATGATATACAAGTGTTTCAAAAATATATCACAGCTTATCATTGCATACAGATAAGGTATAAAATATTTGAATAATGGCTTCTGCATAAAAAATGATAAAAACCCATGTATGATAAAACCTGTTAAGCTTCTCACATGTGCCTAGGCAAGAAAAATCAATAGCCTTTGAGAGCTACGGTTTGATTCTTTGTGTTTAACTTGTAAGATAGTTTCATTAATTGTACACTAATGATGGTAACACTTATTTATATCATTATGAGACACTTTTATAAGTAGTAGTACTTATTTGTACCATGATAAAAACTGTAAGTTTGTTTAGATTCTTCCATAGAAAATCTCTAAGCAAAACCTAAAGTACATCTTTTTTCATTTCTCTACCTCCCGCCAAGTACAACACAACTGAACCTATAAAACGGCTAAAAATTTGTTGTTCAAGAGAAGTACACTAAACACATTATTCAAGGCGAAAGAGTACTACAGAGGAAAAGGGTAAGTATCCCAACATGTTTCTAGGAAGGAAAAAGCAATCCCTCGCTGATAACAAAAACAGTGGTAACAAAAACATCACTTCCTAACCATTAACATTGCCGGGACACAATTCCACCTCCCAAGCAACTCAAGACATTAGGGAACACAGCAAATTTAGGGGACATAACCAAAATAATCTTCACCTTCAGAATCAGATTCTTGAAAGTCTAGGAAAATATCATCATCATCTGAGCCACTCTCAACCACGCCATGAAACAGCAAATTGAAGCAGGGTGATGTCGGAGAATTAAAATGGTTGTATGGACTTGATGGGTTCAACCTAGTCATGCATATCCAACAGAAGAAGGTGTTGCATTTCCAACATGTCATCTTATTGCATCCATCAGATTTCTGAAATGAATGTAAAGAGAAATTTAATTTAATGGACATTTAATGAATTGTTAAATACACTAAGATTTTTATAACTTGAAGACAATACCTCTATTGCAGCTTGACAATGGGGACAACTCTTTGAATTTCCTCTGATCCACTGCTCTGAATATCCTGTCTCCAACATTTCTTGTAGTGTCCTGCGACCATACTTCCTTTCCAAAAATTCTTTTCTTTCCTTAGAAGCTGACTTATACTCCGCAACCAGACCTGAATCTAATTAATTAAGCAGGAAAAGGCAACCATTAGTGCACAAAATTAGCAGCCTGTAAGTCAAAGACAGGTTTCATTAATACACACCAATTTTGATACGGCAGCGTTCCACTCCATGATAGGTCATCCGACACAATGTACAAAAAGTGTAAGAACAGTGGGCACATCTGGCCATGGTTTCACCCTTTTCATACGTTACTGGGTATTGGCAAGTTTTCCGAGGGCAGTACACAATGTCCTCCATCTCATCTAGAGCCGAAGATAGGAGCAGCTCATCATACCTTGAAAACAGTTCAGGACTGACTAAACCAAGAATCTGAGGACAAAATGTTAGAAATATAAGAGAAGTGGGAAAAAAATATATACATAGAAACTTCTCAGAACAGAAGTAAAAGCACAAAAACAAACCTGACTTTGAAGAGCTTCTGATTTGCAGCCTTTCTCAGGACAAATCAGACCACGTACATTGCCCTCCTTGATCTGAACTTCAAAGTAACCTCCTACACATTCACGGCAAAATATATGCCCACAGCCACAAAACTCGATACATTGACTACCTGGTTTATCCTGCAAAATATGTAATGGAGATAGAGTGTGCAAAGAAGCATGAAAGGGAACTTAAGTGGCACAGTCATGATGTAATAGTGCTAACATTGCTCACCTCAAAACAAATCTGGCATGAATAAATATTTCGCTGGAATTCTTTTTCACATCTGATTCTGTTGTACTCCAAAATATGGCCAATAAGAGAAGTTTGGAGTGTGTCACAGGACACTGCACGAGGATCAAGTTCATATCTAAGTGTAGGTTTTGATTCTTTGTGATGACCTCTCTTAGGGTGGAAAGGTTTCCTGCTACCTTCACCATCTCTACTTGGCTGAACAGCACTATTCATGGCAGAAGATTCTGGAAGGGGAGGTTGGGGAGGTCTGTGGAAATGTCGGCCTCGACCCCTACCTCTTCCTTTAGTAGGACTTCCCTGTGATGTTGCTACGAGAGTTTTGCTACCTTGTTCCTGCTTTTCTGCAGATTTAGAGGACTCTACTAAAGAAGATGAAGGTCCTGATCCTGAAGGCCCAGCTTCAGCATCCTTGCCCTCACTTTTTCGTCGCAGCATCTTCTCTCGCTCAAGCTGGATTAAGTTGTATGAATATTGTTTGCTCAAGTTAATAGTGGAATCCAACTCCAGAAAACTAAAAGATTCCTCTTTAAGAAATGACAGCCATAAGAAAAGGATTTCGAGACCTCTATTTTCGTCCCATAAACTGTCCAATTTTTCACACAGCTTTGAGAGCTGCAAGAGGAAAAGAAGTGCAATTAGACATGTGCTACCAGAGGCATCTATGCTGCAAAGCATGATCAATAAACAACTTTCAACTGCATCTCACCTGCTTGCGGCCTAGCCAGGAACAAATAAGGGTAAACCGTGGTGGAGATGTGGATGGGTAGTCAGGTGGGAGAGTGAATGAGAACTCGATGGGAGGCAAATACTTGACGAAGATTTGATTAACAGGCCCCTTGGAACCGGCACTGACACTGGCCTTATCTTGGCTAAGTTGAACTTTTTTCTTGTACGTAGACAGAAATTGATATTCAATCTTGACTTGACTTGGCAATGACACAAATGCATGAAACTGTCCACTAATTTCAGAATCGTCCTTCTTGAAAGAGAACTCATCCGAGTCGTAGATACTTTCCAGTGCCAGCATTTCATCGTTTTGGGCGTCATGGTCACTCGACATCTGGAAACATTAAGAGAAAAGTAATACATGAGAGCCTGGAGGGGCCGGTCGAGAGAGACTCCCTCTGCGTCTCTCTAGGCCGGTCCGTCCTTACTCCTTTAACCTTGCACCCTCCCGCACTGCAGCCGCTAAACGACCATGGCTTACTACGAAAATAACACAATGACACTATCCTGAAGCAACTGCGTGTCACAGAGCACGGGTTGGGATATTCTAACGAGACATTTCCGACGCGCTTCTGTGATAATTACAACGCAAAAGCCAGTTTACGATCGGTATCGACGACTTTTTATTTACATTCATCCACCACCCGGAACCACAGGATGTCAGTTACATAGGATGACTCCACAGGATAGATACGGGTGCCGATAGATCGTGGAAGAGTGCCGTTAATGTTGTACTAGATTATAATGACAGAAATAACAGATTTGTAGGTATTATCACCTTGAATCTTTACAGAGCGGGGCCAGCGGCGAAACGTGTATAATGACTGTTGTTGTTGACTTTAGGTTGTTGTTGGTCAATATGAAAAATACAAGGGTACGAAGTGCTCTTTTTTTCTTTTGTCTAGATTTGGTTAGTTTGGGCCTGGCGCCATAATTGAAATCTCTCGTGATGTGACGTGATTTAACTTGACCGGACGTGACGTAACGTAATATGTGGTGATGTGATGTAATGATGTGAACCATTAGGGGGACACTTTACGTCGTTGGGTACGAATAAGAATGCAACAACCGAAATCCTCAGGTCAAATTATTTAATAAGAAATACAAGGGCTGGAAACATATGTTACATTCTAATTGAAGAATCAAAGCAGCTTCTCCCATCACAGTTTAAATTTAACAGAATAAAAACAACTTTGTACCCCCAAATAAGGATGGGGTGGGAAAAAGGGAGCACAATCTCATTTCAAGTTGGGGTCTCGAAAAACACACACTTTGACAATGATAGACAGTAGAACATGGTGAATGGTAAGCCAAAACACAAAATAAAGCTATAAAAGAAAATATATAAAATTAAGGACCTTTCTTAAATAGTGTGTGAACAGAAATGATGACATTCTAGGATAGCTGTATAACAATAATGTCATGTTCACCATTGTAATAAACAAAAAAAATCCAAAATTATGAAGATTCGTGCAAGAACCTATTGAAGGCGTTATAAGATGATTCAAGGTCAAAAAGGAGTTGCCGGACTTGGGTTTCAGACAGTTCATCCGATGCCTGCATAGAGGAGAGTGTGTTGAGCCAATCAGAAACTTTCTGTTTTCCTTCAAAACTCGATGGAAGAGAGCTCAACCGATTCATAGTGTCCATCAGATCTCGTAAGTCGGGTTGTAGTTCATCCATTGCCTTGATTTCCAGCCTCAGTTTGTCCATTATTGTGATAAATAGCTGAAATTGAATAAGAAGCCATTTTATGTAAGATAAAGGAAGGTGGACGGTATGGATGGGAACAATTCGCACTAGGTATGGAACTTACTGAGACAATGTCGGCTATGCACTTGCTAGTGTTACCCTTATCATCCTTTATAGTTATTGGTCTATCTTCTTTGATTCGTTCTAGAGCAGCAGGACAGTCCAGCTGAAGAAAAATTGTCTGCATTTTACTTGAAATCTCAAATACAGATTAAAGGACTTAAAATATTGTAAACTATCCTTACCCTGTACTTTTTCACAAAAGCTTCAATGTTAGGAAATTCATCGCCATGAACTTGTTTGAAAGCTGCCTTGAATTGTACAAGTAGTTTTGAGCATGCAGCAGTGTACTCTTTAGAGGTGACACAATCCCTTAAAAAAGCTTTCTCAAGGTGCTGTAGCGTATTCACCACAGCGAATAAGTCTGCCATGTTGTCATACCTGGAAATATTAAGAAAACATTAGAACAATGTCAAGATCAGATGGAGTCTGGACAGGCTCACAACGCAACTCACTTTTCTCTTTCACGTGCATTGCGAAACAGCTTGACATCTTCGAATAACTCTGGTCGGTTTGCGTCTGGAAGAGCAAAGAATTCAAATGAGTTGTTACACAAAGACAAAAAAAATTGTTAAGAGGGTTGTGCAAATTGTTTCCACAGAAACCACACAGCAGCCCGAGTGCTCGGTGGATTTATTTGACATGTAGACAGTTCCAAAAGGGATAAAGTATCCACTAAACCCGAATTGGATAACTCACCCGATGCCATTATCTGTTGGTTGTGTTGAAAGTGGGTTGTTTATGTCTGACGCCTAACCAACGAAGCTACATACACTGACACATAGAGACGTCTGGGCACCAGCAAAATGTTGGTAAATGTCAATACCACCGCATATAGCGTAGTTATAATCTCAACGTCAGATAGGTTGTATTACGCGAGAGTTAAGTAGACCACAAACAAAACTCACGGTGAGTCATACCGTGTCAAATTATTTCCAGTACTACCACCGCCACTATAACCTCGTCAAGTTGGCAACAGTGCTAGCTCTCCAGAGGCGCCACATTTGAAATGAGCACGGACGCTGATTAAAAAATAATTCAGTTTTTTCAAACTAAAAAATAAACTAAAAAAATAAGAAAAAATTACTGTTGAAAATAAGTAGATTAATAAGGTTTTGGATTTTTATTTAGCATCACTTACAATATCATATGTTTTCAACAAGAACAAGGTTTAACACAGCCGTCATTTATTTTTAGAATCTAGGTCTGAATCACTATCTGTATCATAATCAGTATCATCAGTTTCTGAACCCTCCAAATCTCCAGCCCTCTGGCGCAGCTCCTCCTCATACATCGTCTGAAACACAACAAACTCCTCCAGTGTCACTCCAGCTATTCTTGTGGCGAATTCTTCTTCGGACGTATCAAATATTTCAGTGAGGGATGCATTGCCTGTAGGCACCTTCTCACTTTGTTTGAGGTTTGGAGTTACATACTTTCCACACCGCACCAGAAATTCATGGCGTGTTTTTACTTCCTCCAATGTGCATCCCAATGCAGTTGAATTATAGTACTCAGCCACGTTTCTGACAACCATTTTGGTGCTGATATAATCAGTCACCTGCTCAAGCTCAGATAAACTTTGAAACATAATCTGAGGGCACCTTGACAAAATATTAGCAACAAACTTGTACGATCCTGTCACAGCTCTCAACTGCTCACATCTTGAAATAATATCGCCTTTGCTCAGAGAGAGGAAAACTGGGTGCTCCATGACAAGGCTGCGGGCTGAGCTACGTTGATTTAAGATTTCAGCCCAAGTATTCCATGTTTGCAACAGCTTTTGGGGTGATGACTTAAGTAGGTTGGGGTGCCTGATTGCCATATCGACAACATTCATAGCACTAAATCCATGAGTTATCAAAACATCTAGAATTTTCTTCCAAGTATCAGGATTGACACTTGTCAGTGAAGGCATACTAACTAGTACCTGGAGAGTCTTCTTATCTTTCATGCCATAATTTTCAATTATTTCCATAGTTAAATTACTAGAAGATTTGAAATCAGGTGAAGGAGTAATAAAGGCCATGCACCGACAATATTTAGGGATTTCATAAAGCAAGTTCGTATGATTTCGCGACCGAAAAACTGTATCCATTCCTCTCCAGCACATTGTTTTCATTAAAGTGTTCATGACGAATCTTCAGTGGTGGAGCTGTAATACACACGATAAAGTCACTGAACCATTGAACCCAGCAGAACATAATGAGTATGGAAAAAACTAACGTTGTTCCTTTACCTAGAGCCCACTTATGACCCAAGCAACGCGGTCCAACAGTAGGATAGTCGGAGATCAAATGGTAAATAGTCAGCAACGAAAACATAACCTTCGCATTTAGTTCCGTCTGCTACCCAGTGCTGCCAGGGTAACTTCTCAGACCAGCTATACGTATCGGTGCGTGCCGACAACATCGAAAAGAAAACGAATCACACCGGGTTGCAAAATTTAAAAATTTTTTAAAGTTCTTAAATTTATTTCCTAATTATCTCAGCCGAAAGTGTGGAGTTAATTAGATGTTCGGACCCGAAAGGGCCCCTGGATCCTGACCGTTTCCGCTTCCGAATTGTGCCCCGCACTTCCCTTTCAAATCCCCAAACGGTTCCGCCAGTTTTTTTTTAAAAAAAAAAAAAAAAAAACGTCTCGCATCCTTGAAATGCCCCAGCCGTGTGTGCAGCCAATTCTTGGACTGCCCCAGCCCTGGCCGTGATCCAACATCTTAACCATGAACTGTGTGAAAGGAGGGTGTGCAAATAAAATCAGTTTTGAAGTGCAGAACATTTTATTCATGACAGGATAGAGAATAGAAGTTAAAGATATCACATTTTGCAAAACGATGCCTCAGTGCCTATAAAATATTTACTAACAGGTCTGAAAGCGCAGCTGAAGGCACAAACACAGTACCAGAAAATGTTAACAGACAGCAAAGTGGAAGGAGTGCCGAAGCTAGATGGACTCGAAGCCATCGCAATGAATTGAACCAAAGAGACAGAAACCAAGAGCGATGGTCCACCCCTGCCGTGATGGGTCGCAATATAGGTTTCTGATAGGCAAGTGCCCCTAAATTTAGTGAGCTGAAGGCCGAGAATAACACTCCATGCCACTTTACGTCCACACAAAAGAAAGGCACTGGCACCGACACAAGTTATTCAAATTTGGACAGAGACAGAGTAGCTGAGTATTGATCTCTTGCTCTCCACACTGGTGAACTGGGGCAACAGCGTGTCTTGATGTTGTCCATAGGGTTGGGATGACTGGATAGATGCAAACTCCAACAACTGTGGCAAAACCAAAACCATTAGACATATGAAATAATGCCCGATATTTTAGAAAAGCCCCACAAACAAAACTCACCGCTGGCCGATGATGCAGGGTCAGGGATGAGCTCAGCTTGGGCTCCAGGTCCCGGTGGAGCCAGTGCTGACATTTCCCCCTGGCAATACCGCAACGGTGATACAGGCAACGGCTCCCCCGATCCAAGGCTGAAGTGAAAATCTGAAACAAAAACAGGGTCTCTAAATGGATTCTAGACAAAATTAAAATAGGAAAGCTGCAAAAAAAAACAGGGTTAGGGGCAAGAGAGGAAACTTTTGTCACTTTGTCGGCAGGACCAAAATAACACAAGCTTGATCTCAAGTTAATGAAGTCAGAAAACGAGTATAGAAGGGAGAAAGTTCACCAATAAAACAAAGCAAGCGATACAGACATCAAATACTGAACGTGATCCAGTAGCTGAACCAGGGGCTGTACTGTGAGGTGATCCAGGATGGAAGTTACTTGAAGAGCAGTCCCGTCCTCTGTGCTCGATCTGTGTAAACATACTCAAAGCAGGTCATTAGTGCGGCGCAAGTAGAAGTGGTTCAATTACAGACACAAATATCAAAATAATAGCACAGGGAAGGGAGGAGAAAAAGCCGATTAGTGAAACAAAAAACCTGGCCACAGATGAACGGAGGGGCCCTGCAAAAGGTAGGGTTGCTGTTCCTCCAGGAAGAGCCAGATCGCACAGCCGTCGCACCAAGGGCCATACAGCCCCGGCCCTAGTCCAAGGGGCGTTCATTCGAAAGTGTTTCCTTGGCCGCATACCCATCAGTCCAGCGAAGGTGAGGAGAGTTGGAGCGGAGTGTGGAGTGGCCAGGTGCACTAGATACCGGTCAACTCCTTTGGCGGCCGCCGTGAAGGAACCTGCTGTCCCACTGTCAGGTTCGGCGTGGGGTCCTCAGGCTGTGCAGTCCAAGGGTAGACAAGTTCGAGATGACTTGATGCCCAGGGATCACCACGGACGAAGCTTGAGGCGGCGACTGGTGAATTTCATCGAGGTCTTCATGTGGTTGAGACAACTTGAGGTTGAAGCTGGAAGATAAACTTCGCTGTCCGGTTCGGTGCGCGGAGCTCTCCGGCAGTGCGGTCCACGCACTCAGGGGGCGGGGCACAGCAGCGGCAACGGCACAGCAGAGTGCGCTCAACCCGAATTACGCGACGAGGACCCCAAAATTAGAGGCCCAGCCGTAAGGGCGCGGCTTGTCAAATGGCCGACACGGAACCGCAAGACACTACGGATGCCTACAGATTGGCCAGGTCTGCAGACATGCGCTTCGCACCCACGGTGCCGCCTCGCCCATTTCACAGCCGCAACGCGATAAAACCGGCGAATGACAACAGGCGCGAAACCCATCCTCGGCTACTAGGACACTTTTAAACCCGGCGCGACGTTTCCGAACAGCGACGAAACGATCAAACTTGCTGCGAGGGCGAGACACGACCACTGAAGACTGCGACCACTGCTCACAATTTGTAATTTGAATCAGAGCGGAGCGATCCCTCCATTTTATTGTGACCGATGGCCTAGAGAGTGCCCCTCCACTCGGTCAGGGTTTTCAGGTGGTGTGCCGCGCTGATGCCAATACCCCAACAAATTGTCCCCGCTGCTAGCCCGCTGTGTTTCAAGCATTTTCACTTCCTATAAGAGAAATTAAACTATGTTGCTCCCCATTTCAAACAGACAATCTCATCAGGGGAACGTACCCATCACACCATATGTTTTGCAGAAGAAAGAAAAAGGAAGAAAAGACATTTTCCCGCCCGATCTGGCTGAGCCGTTGCGAAGGTAGCGAATCTGTTTAGTTTCGAGGGGTACTGCGCGCGCTTTGTTACGTCGACCGTGCTGAGTTTTGCGTGACATCTACTAGAAATTGTCCAGAATGGTCGCCGTTAAGAATTCCGATAGGATGTATGTCTTGAAGAGAGGTAAGAATATTGCACGATTTCTGGTTTGGGTTCGTAAAATTAGACAAGTCGTATGGTCGGGCCGGCAGGGGTTCTCGTAGCTTATCCGTTCTTCGCCCAATCAATGGAAATGGGCTCGATTGGCGGTTAAACCCGTTTTCTCATATTCTGGAACCCTGGACGCTTTGATTAGATGTCGTTCATTGCGCGCGGGGCACTTTCTTGGTTAGATCGTCCTGGGTGACTCTAGCCAGTGGCTCCTGCTCCCGCCAAGGGTCGTTTTTGTCATTTTTTCAACTTTCTCTCGCTAGGAGACTGTTCGAGGTATTGGCTCTGTGTTGCTGTTTACTTTTCCTCGCATATCGTTGACTGTGTATTAGACTGTTTTCAAGAATTGAGGTTAATGCTTTGTTCTGAGTGGTGGTGCTGTTGAATCGCTAATTAACTGCACCACTTGCATTTTGATACATCTGTTCACATCTGCCAAACAGGTGGTCGCAAGGAGGAGGTTCACTTTGACAAAATCACATCAAGGATTCAGAAGCTTTGCTATGGATTGGATATGGATTACCTTCAACCGGTATGTTCCGAGATTTTGCTTTGTAGCCCCATTCCCATTGCTTCTTGATATCCCCTCACAATTCCTTTTTTACTGTACAGGCATCAATCACACTCAAAGTTATCAATGGCTTATACCCTGGCGTCACGACCGTTGAGCTGGACAATCTTGCTGCGGAGACGGCAGCCACCATGACCACCAAGCATCCGGACTACGCTGTGTTGGCTGCTCGAATTGCTGTGTCTAACTTGCACAAGGAGACCAAAAAGACTTTCAGTGGTGAGTACAGAAAATTTCTTAACTAAATTATGATCTATGAGTTCTACTTTAACTATTTTTTTTTTGCAGAGGTAATGCATGATCTGTACAACATCCGTAATGAGTTCACAAAGGAAAGATCTCCAATGATCTCGGACTTCCATTATGATATCATTATGAAGAATGCTGATCGCCTGAACTCCGCAATTATATATGATAGAGATTTTTCCTACAACTACTTTGGCTTTAAGGTATGTAAGTGATGAATCAAGAGGTTTGCATGATGTATGGTCTGCATAAATCTGATGCTATAAGGCAAATCTTATTTCAGACACTTGAGAGGTCATACCTTCTCAGAATTGATGGTAAGGTTGCTGAGCGTCCCCAACACATGTTAATGAGGGTAGCTGTTGGGATTCATGGGGAGGACATTGATGCTGCAATTGAGACCTACAATCTCCTCTCCGAAAGGTACTTCACACATGCATCGCCCACTCTTTTCAGTGCTGCTACGCCACGTCCTCAACTCTCAAGGTAATTACCTTTTCGTACCTTCAAGTTTTTATTGTGGTGTCCTACTTACTATTATATTTTTTTTCTACCCCTAATCCTCTAGTTGTTTTCTGCTTGCGATGAAGGACGACAGTATTGAAGGCATTTATGACACACTGAAAGATTGTGCTCTTATTTCTAAATCAGCTGGTGGTATTGGTGTCAACATCCATTGCATTCGTGCCAAAGGAAGCTACATTGCTGGTACTAATGGCACATCAAATGGTATTATTCCAATGCTCAGAGTTTTCAATAATACAGCCAAATATGTGGATCAAGGTGGAAACAAGGTACCATTCTTGGGATTTTTGAAAGGATATTTCAGAAAACGTTCAGAAGTTATTAATTTATCACCCTTTTGTTCTCATGAAATGCAGCGCCCTGGTGCCTTTGCCATCTACTTGGAGCCGTGGCATGCTGATGTCTTTGATTTCCTGGACCTCAGAAAGAACACAGGCAAGGAAGAGCTGCGTGCCCGAGACCTGTTCTATGCGTTGTGGATCCCTGACCTGTTCATGAAAAGGGTGGAGACAAATGGAAAGTGGAGTTTGATGTGTCCTCATCAGTGCCCAGGACTCGCTGACTGCTGGGGCGAGGAATTTGAGAAACTATACGAGAAGTGAGTCCCCTGCTTCACCTTTCTCTTTCTGAAATTTAATGAACCTTTCTTCACCAGTCATGCTCTGATTTCAGGTATGAAAGTGAAGGTCGCTTCATGAGGCAAATCAACGCTCAACAGTTGTGGCTGGCTATCATTGAGTCCCAGGTGGAAACAGGCACACCCTTCATGCTCTACAAGGATGCCTGCAACCGCAAATCTAACCAGCAAAATCTAGGCACTATCAAAAGCAGCAACCTGTGCACTGAGATTGTGGAGTATACAGCTCCTGATGAAATAGCTGTCTGCAACCTTGCATCGGTGGCTGTCAACATGTTTGTGAACCCTGACAAATCTTATGATTTCCATAAGCTCAAGGATGTAACTAAAATTGTCACCAAGAATCTGAACAAAATCATTGATGTCAACTACTACCCTGTTCCTGAGGTGAGTTCTGTTTTCATGTTTTAGCATCATTACTGTCATTGTTTGCCCCCTATGAAACTGTGTTTTTGTTTCAGGCTCGCAAGTCAAACATGCGCCACAGGCCCATTGGAATTGGTATTCAGGGTTTGGCAGATGCATTCATTTTGATGCGCCTGCCATTTGAGAGCGCCAAGGCTCAGGAGCTGAATAAGAAGATCTTTGAGACCATCTACTATGGGGCTTTAGAAGCAAGCTGTGAGCTTGCTGAAAAGTTGGGTCCTTATGAAACTTATGAGGGCTCCCCAGTTAGCAAAGGGGTAAGATCTGCATTTTCAATTACGTATTTCATTTGTGGAATCCTTCCAGGAATGCTTTCTCTCTTGCCTGCTATATAACACATTGTCAATATTTCAGATTTTGCAACCAGATATGTGGAATGTTACTCCCACTGATTTGTGGAATTGGGATGAACTCCGTAGTAAAATTGCCAAGCATGGTGTGAGGAATTCTCTATTGCTTGCTCCGATGCCCACTGCCTCTACGGCCCAGATTCTTGGGAACAACGAGTCTATTGAGGCGTATACATCCAACATCTATACTAGGAGAGTTTTGTCTGGGGAGTTCCAGGTTTGTTTCTACCAACATCTCATTACTCGCCAGTAGGTAACTGCTTTTGCTAACAGCTTACGTTGACTGCAGGTTGTTAACCACCACCTTCTCAGAGATCTGACAGACTGTGATCTTTGGGATGATGACATGAAGAACGAGATCATTTCAAATGGAGGGTCGATTCAGGTATGTTGGACTTTTTCTGGTATTCAAACATGAGCTTGACAATTTTACCTCTGTAATTCTTTTCTTTTTCTGCAGAACATAGAGAGGATTCCCAAAGAAATTCGTGACCTTTACAAGACTGTTTGGGAGATTTCCCAGAAGACTGTGATCCAGATGGCCGCAGACAGGGGTGCATTTATTGATCAGAGTCAGTCCCTCAATATCCACATTGCAGAACCCAACTATGGAAAGTTGACTTCAATGCACTTCCATGCATGGAAATTGGTATGTCATGATTTTGTGTTGTATATTTGCCGGTGTACTCATCTGCTTCGAGCATTTTCCTAAATGTTGATGCATTTTGCAGGGATTGAAAACTGGCATGTACTACTTGAGAACCAAACCTGCTGCCCAGGCTATTCAGTTTACTGTTGACAAGCAAAAACTGGGTAAATCCACTGGGGTGAACGGCTCTAATGGTACCAATGGGGCCACCAATGGATCAAGCAGCACTTCCAAAGACAATAGCCACAATGTAGCTGCGATGGTGTGCTCTTTGCAAAATAAGGACGATTGTTTGATGTGTGGATCGTAATTGTGCATCTTTTTTTATAGTTATAGTTTTAAACTAGTTTTATCGTGTTACGTCTAGATTTTTATGTTTGTACCGTAATGTTAATTTTTAAGGTATTCTATGTTGTGCTGTTGCATGAATTTTTTATAATGTGCCTTCCTTATTGAAAGTTAAGATTCAAGCAGTACTGTGAAAACCCCTGTTCAGTGTTGGTATTTTTTTTTATAGTCAAAAGTATTTTTTACCATAATAAAAAAAAAGCAGAACACATTTGTTTCACTAATATATTTTAATCCTCTGAACTTAAGGGAAAGGGGGCAAGGGATGATTAGGGGGAGGGGTGGGATATTTGGCACTACAGCATATGGCTATGATTGGCTTTCATTATTTACAAAGTTTAAATAACCACACAAAATGGCTGATCTATGTGCAATGCGTCTCATTGGATTATCACTCGGCTCTTTCTTTCTTCAATCACAGGATCTGTACACGCTTAAAATAGATTTTGTACACTTTAACTACATCAGTACATGAAATTGCTGTTACATGGCATTTCAGTTCAATGAATGACCCCTAATAACTTGAACTAATATTTACAACTGGCACTTAAAACATGAATTTTGGAATTTTCAAACATTGTCAAAATAGACATAAGGAGTAAATTGGAGAGCAGGTGCTAGCTTGACACCTATCGTCCCAGATATATTCCCGACTGGAGATAACCCATGTACTTTTAATCAATATTTGAAACATATATATATATTTTAAATGAATGGGTAAGTCCCGGAGACACCCCCTTTAATTTTTGTTGGATTCGCACACGTAAACAAGACGAAATGGCAAAGCCCTGGTGTACACACCACATTCATATCAAGATATCAATTCAAGATCAAGATATTAAACCCTCGAGTCACATTCAGACTCGTTATGAATTATTTTGCAGCACGCAACGATACCCAGGAATATTTTCAGAATATTTATAATACTTAAAAATATGTATTAATAAAAATTACAGGGGGGTATCTCCGGTTGGGGGTATCTCCGGGACTCACCCGCTTGACACAACCTTCGGTCAAAAAAGTGTGACACATGATGTCTTTCCATAAATGCAGGCAATCCTAGAAACTCAATGGGAATATCCAGGATTAGGAACATTGGAAAAACAAGAGTTACTTCATAAAATTGCAGTCTCACAATTCATTAACATAAAAATTTAATTGCTACTCCCAATACGGAAAAGGTGATGTGCAGAATGCTGTTTCACAACCTGACTTGCAGCAGTGCCTTCTTTGTTATGGCCGCAGTTCCATTTTTTAGGACTATGATTGGTCCCGACTAGAGTTGAGCTTGCACTGTTCAAGCAGCTTTTTGAAACAATGCTCTTAATCTCAAAACTTATGAGCCACCAAATTATGTTCGAACAGTTTGCTTCCAAAAATATCTTCCACTCTCCAGTGGATATGCGAGTATGTTATGCGAGAAGATGCATACCAGATTTTCCACTGGCCCCATACTTTTTCGCATGTAGGCTGTCCCGGAGGAACTTTCACACTGCCTACCCATCAATTCACTTCACAACATTTAGTGGCTTAAAATAAATTACAATACTGGTATTTATGACACTTTCTTCTCTCACAACAATGACAAGACACTATTTTTAAGAATTCAAAAAATAACAATTTAAAATTTATGACATATTTTCACTTTCACTTGAAAACTAAAAATTCAAGAACACAATTCATTAAAATGTCTGCTGTCTCTCTCTCTCCAACAAAATAAAATCCATTGTCCGCCTTCATTCTTCTTTTCTAGACAGAAACAAAAAATAAATAATACTAATTGAAGGAACAGTCACTGTCACACGTATTCTTCGGAGGGTTTGGTAGGGCTGGCCGGCAGCCTGAGGGCGGCGTGCGCCGAGGGCGGCACCCCTACGGGCACCCCCACCGGCACCCCGACGCCCCGGCCGTGCCCGTTGGCCGAGTCCGGGAGCTCGGCAATGTCTTTGAACACGCCCACAAGGCTCTGGAAGTTGGGCCCCCAGTTGAGGAGGTAGTCCCAGCCGAGGGCGGTGGCCGACGGCGACAGGGCCCCGTGCCCGTGCACCGGGCCGTGTCCGGGCCCGTGCCCGAGCGCGTGCACCCCCATGTGCGTCGACAGGTCGTCGTCGGAGGCCACCAACGTGCTCAGGGACCCCCGGAAGGACGAGTCGAAGCCGTCGTACGACGGCGGCGGCGGCAGGCCGGGCTTGCCGGACAAGGGCGTGTGCCTGGTGGCGTGCGTGAGCGGGCTGCTGCCGCTGCCCCGGCCCGTATCCGTGGCCTCGTCCTCGTCGGCGCACCGGCCGCGGCCGTCCCCGCACGTGCCGGTGCCCACGCTGTTGTTGTCGTACTCGATCTCGGAGCACGTGAACGAGTCGTTGCCGCTCTCGTCCGTGGTGGTCGAGTGCGCGGAGTGGTTGTCGTCGAGGTCGTCCAGGTCATCGTCCTGGTGGTGCAGGTGGCCGACGCCGCGGTGGCTCATGCCGTGGGTCATGCCCATGGGCCCCATGCCCCGGTGGTGCGGCGTCGAGCTGACGGCGTCCAGGGTGGATACGAGGCTCGAGTTGCGGGGCGGGTTGTGGTTCATAACGTGGCCCATGTCCACCATGGGGGCCTCGTGCCGCTGCAGGGGGTGCTGCAGCGGCAGGGAGCCCGGCTTGCACAGCTTGCGGGAGCCCGAGTGGCCGCTCGAGTGGCCGCTCAGCTGCGACAAGGCGGGGGAGTTGAGCGAGCGCTCCGAGTTGGAGTGCAGCGCGCTGCAGGCGTCCTTGCCCACGCCCGGGCAACCCGTCCCGGAGGACGACGTGGTGGCCAGCAGCGCGGACTGCAGCGGCTTCCCGCTAATGTCCTGGAGCGTCAGGATCCTGGGCTGGGAGGACACCTCGGAGCTCGGCGACAGCCTGGCCAGCGGCGTGCTCTGGTGCTGGGCGCGCGCGCCGCCGCCGCCGCCGCCCACGCTGCCGCCGCCACTGTTGGTAACAGACGGCGGCGAGTCGACGCGCGCGGGCGGCGCGGGCGGCGGCAGCACCATGGACCGCGGGGAGTCCCGGCTCGGGTGCTGCAGGAACGGCGTGTGCCGGTGCGCGGGGGACTGCTGCAGGCCTGGAAGGACAAGGAGGTCGTCAGGGAAAACGCCAGGAAAACACGGCAGAGAAATTTGTACTGCAAGGAAATGAACCCCGGGGCAAAAGCAAACCACCGCAACCTCACTCACCCTGCTGGACGTGCTTGTGGTGGTATGAGGTGGGGCCCGGCGGCGCGCTGGGCGCGGGCGCGGGGCTGGCCTTGTACCGTCGGGCGCCCTCGCGGTAGCCCTTGTAGTGGTACACGATGTCGATGTCGGAGGGCGCGATGGAGCTGGCGTTCTCCAGGTCGTAGTGTTCGGGCATGCTCATGTCCATGCTGGGGTCCATGCTGGTGGCGTCGTGCGGGTGGTGCGGCGGCGGCGGCAGCTGCAGCGGCGGCGACTTGCCCACCACCTCGCGTTCGATGATGTCGGGCCGCTGCGGCCGCTGCTGCTGCGGCTCCAGGTCGCGCTCCTTGTACTTCTTGGCGATTAGCTCCGGGTGGTGCGCGCGCAGTAGGTCGCCGCCGACGCCCTCCACGCCGTGCAGGCGGCCGAGGTCGCCGCCGACGCCTCCGGGGAGCAGGCTGTGGGGGACAACCGGGAGAGCGTTAAGGCCGGCTCACGGAGAGGCGCGGGAGGCTGCTTAAAAGTGAATCCAAATTAAAAAAATAAGGCGCTCACCCGGCAGAGGTGACGAGGGTGGTCCCAGGGGAGCCGCCAGGGCCTGCCCCCTTCTCCTTGCTGTGCCGCCGCAGACGGAAGACCACGAACGACACCAGGATCACGACGAGCAGGATGACGAAGAAGACGATGACGAGGGTGATGCCGATGGACAGCGGGTCCGGCGCGGCGGCCGCGCCCACGCCGATGGGGCCCGCGCACCCGGGCCACACCTTGCCGTGTGCGAGCGCCGCCAGCAGCGGCCCGGACCCGTTGAGTGGCTGCACCTCCCCGTTGACGGTCAGGTTGGCCACGCAGCCCTCGAATGCTGGAGACAGAGAGAGAGACAGTCGGATGTCAGGCGCGGACGGCGCAACAGGAGGGACGAGGATAGCAGGCGGCGGGACTCACCCTGCGGCACGTCCGGGCCGTGGAACGTGTCCCTGACGGCGCCGCCCACGGACAGCGTCGTGAGGTACGGGTCCAGGAAGTCGTGCACGCCGTTGGGGTCCAGCTCGTCGCCGGCGCGCTTGCCGTCCAGCAGCAGGCGCAGGGCGCGGCCCCGGGACTCGAGCGTCACGTTGTGCCAGCGGCCGTCCCACAGCGGGTACTCCTCCCAGTCCGAGACGGTCATGTTGACGGGGGAGCCGGCCGCGCCCGCGCGGGACATGTACACCAGGACGCCGGCGCGGAGCTGCGGGTCAGGGGTCAGTCAGCCCGGGCACGAGGAGGCGGAGGAGCCACTCCAGACATGTTCAACGTCCTATGACGCCAGACGAAAGCGATAACACTCGACGACGTCCGGTGTCTCACCTGGATGGCGGTGAAGTCCTTGTTGGAGGCCGCGTACAAGATGAGGCCGTCCTTACGGACGGTGCGGAAGGTGACGCTCAGGGTCTTGGCGGGGTGCTCGTGGCCGCCGCGGCCGCCGCGGGGGGTCTTGTCGGTCCAGCGGGTGGTGCCGCGGTACACCTGGTCCAGCAGCTGCATGCGGCGGTGCATGTCCGAGACGCGGAAGGCCACGAAGGCGCCGTCCGCCAGGGTGGCGGGCTGCAGGCTCTCGCCGCAGTCCGGCGCCAGGACGACGCCGCCGACGGCCGTGCCGCACTCGCAGGCCGCCGTCGTCCACCGGTCCATGCACGACCCCGACGCGCCGCAGCGCGCCGCGGAGCGGAGGGAGTCCGACGAGGGCGACAGCTCCGGGAGCTCCTCGCTGTCAGAGGGACGGAGAGGGTCGGTTCAGGTTACTTGGGCAGAGGCGGTCAGAGCGAGACAGAAACAGAGAGAGACGCCCACCTGTCCTGGTCCTGGGTGCGAGCCGAGGGCCTGGCGCACACGGACCCGGGGCGGCCGCAGCTCGCCTCCACGCCCCTCGAGTGCAGCGGGCTGCTCAGGTTGAGGGGGCGCCCGTTGACGGAGACGCTGTGCACGCAGCCGACAAAGTCGTCGTTGGAGATCTGGCCCGGGCGCTCCAGCACCGGGTCCGCCGCCTGGAGCCCGCCCACCAGCATGGGGTGGCCGTTGAAGTTGAGGGTGCTGCGGGCAGAAGCAACACTGGCTGTTAGGGCGTGTCGGGTTTAGCGAAGCAAAGCGCCGGGTGGGTAGGCAGTCGCGGCTTGTGACGGCGCGCGTGCGCTGCGGGCTGGCCTACCCTGGCGTTGGCAGGCGCTGTCAGGAGGTACTCACCCCGTGATGCCCACGTCGGTGGCGTAGCAGCTCTCGTCCCCGGGGCGGCACTCGCCGCAGGAGTCGCCGTTGTCGGTGCAGGCGGCCACGCTGAGCGAGGCGACACGGCCGTTGCGCGTGGCCGTCACCTTCCTCCAGGCGCCGTCCGCCAGCGACGGCGAGGTCTCGGCCACCGCCAGCGAGGAGATGGCCGTGCGCGCGCCGCCGAACGAGAAGACGGCCCTGCCGGCGACCAGCTCGAGCGCCACGAAGTCGGACCTGCCGCCGGTCTGCGCGCCGAAGTTGTACACGAGCAGCGCGTCGGGCTTGGACGTGGCGAACACCACGGAGATGTCGTTCGTGGAGGCGTCCAGCGAGGGGAAGGCGGCGTACGACAGCTCCCGGAAGCCGAAGGCGGAGCGCTCGCAGTGACGGCCGTACCGGCCGTCCGGGCACGTGCAGCGGTAGCCGGGCTTGAGGGCGACGCAGGCGCCGCCGTGCAGGCAGGGGTTGGGGCGGCACGAGTCGGCCACGGCCTCGCACTGGTTGCCGCGGAAGCCGGGCCGGCACAGGCAGAAGAAGGAGGCGCCGTCGGGGGAGCGGCGGCAGGAGCCGCCGTTGCGGCACGGGCTGTCGCTGCACGCGTCGCCACGCTCGCGCTCGCAGTGCCGGCCCTCGGCGTGCGCCGGGCACGCGCACGTGTAGTCGTGGCCCTGACGCCGGCACGCGCCGCCGTTCTTGCAGGGGTTGGCCGCGCACGGGTCCTGGCGGCGGTCGCAGCGCGCGCCCGTGAAGCCGTCCGCGCAGCGGCACTGCACGTCGCGGCGCACGGCGGGCGCGGCTAGGACCAGCGCCGGCGAGTCGGCGACGCGGAGCGGCAGCGCGGGGCTGGCGAGTCGGAGGCTGTCGGAGCAGACGGCGCCCGGGTGGCACGCGGCCTGCTGGCACGGCGTGTACCCCACGGCGAGCGGCCGCCCCGAGACCAGCTTGGCGAGGGCCTCCTGGCGGCGCTGCAGCGCCTGCAGCACGGCGGCGCGGGACAGGTAGCCCCGGCCACCGCGCGCCGCCACCGCCACCTCCACGCCGCCGTCGCGCTCCTGGACGGAGTACGCCTGCACGGCCAGGTGGTCGTCGGAGGGCAGCGCAGACCGGACGAGGTCCGTGAACGGCTTGTAGTGCGCGCTGAGGAACGCGGACGCCGTCAGGTTGTCGACGCGCACCGTCACGCTGCCGTCGACCGTGTCGTTGTCGACGGCGTGGATCTCCACCGTGACGGCGTTGGTGACGTCCGCGTGGACGCCGTCGTTGGCGATGACGCTGAGGGAGTGCGCGCCGCCGGGCAGCGCCATGGCGTTGGCGTGCAGCTGGCAGCCGCGCGGGATGGACAGCGGGAGGTTGCGGGACGGCCCGGACTGCAGCTTGCAGCGGTAGTCGCCCGTCGCGTCGGGGTCGTTGGGCCGGACGTCGGCGATGACGCCGAGGGGCCCGGAGGACTGGCTGGGGGCGAAGACGAGGAGGTGCATGGCGCGCGGGGCCGACGGGGAGTCGTTCTGGTCCAGGACGGTGACGGTGACGGGGTGCTGGGCGCGCTGCGGCGGACTGCCGCTGTCCTCCACCTCCACCAGCAGCTCCAGCTTGTCCGTCGCCTCCCGGTCGATGCTCTCCGCCGTCCGCAGCAGCCCGGTGTTGGCGTCCAGCTTGACGAGGTCGCGGTGCCGGCCGCCCACCAGGCGGTACTTGAAGGGCGCCCCGTTGGGTGACAGGTCCGCGTCGACGGCGCTCAGCACCATGATGCTGGTGCCCGCCGGCTCGTTCTCTGCCACGTAGCCGACGGCGTCGTCGGCGTCCTCGAAGCGCGGCGCGTTGTCGTTGACGTCCTCCACCAGGACGCGGACCACCGTGGTGCCCGTCTCGGGCGGCGACCCGGTGTCGATGGCGCCCACCGTGATGGTGTAGGCGGACATGGTCTCCCGGTCCAGCGGCATGGTCGTCTCCACGTCGCCGGTCTGGGGGTCTACCCGGAACGCCTGCGCCCCGCTGCCGCCCAGGATGGAGTACGAGAACTGGTTGTTGTTGGCGCGGACGTCGCGGTCGACGGCGCGCACGGTGGTTACCAGGGTGCCGGGGGCGGCCGCCTCCGACACCTGGGCCTCGTAGACGGCCTGCAGGAACTCGGGCGGGTCGTTGCCGTCCTGGACGGATATGATGACCTGCGCCTCGTCCGTGTCGTTGCCCTTGATGGAGCCCGCGTTCTTGGCCATGACGGTGAGCACAACGCGGTTCTGCGTCTCGCGGTCGAGGCCGCGGAACACGGTGACCACGCCGGTGTCCGGGGCGATGCTGAAGCCGCGGTCGTTGCTGGAGCCCACCAAGAGGTAGTACACCTTGCTGTCCTCGCCCTGGTCCTGGTCGGTGGCCTGGATCATGCCCACGCTCGTGCCCACCTGCGCCGCCTCGGACACGTCCAGGTGGAACACGGGCTGCACGAAGCGCGGGAAGAACTCGTTGACGCCGGTGATGTGGACGACGAGCCGCGCCGAGCCGTACTGCGCCGAGTCAGGGTTGGCGGCCAGCAGGTCCAGGGTGTACTGGGTGCGCTCCTCGTAGTCGAAGCTGACGCGGGCCGTCACCAGCCCGGACCGCGTGTCCACGTCGAAGACGTCCTTGCCGGAGCCGCCGACGATCGAGTAGTGCACGACGGCGTTCTTGGGGGAGTCGGCGTCGCTGGCGTTGGCCGTGAAGACGGGCGTGCCGGCGGGCGAGTTCTCCGGGATGCTGGCCTCGTAGGTGGTCTGGTTGAAGACGGGGGGGTTGTCGTTGATGTCAGTCAGTATGACGGTGAGTGAGGCGGTGGCGGAGCGCGCCTCCAGCCCCAGGTCCGTGGCCGTGATGTTGAGGCGGTGCTCGGGGACGGTGTCGTAGTCCAGTGCCTTGACGATGGTCACCACGCCGGTCTTGGCGTGCACGGCGAACTGGCCCTGGGCGTTGCCGCCCGAGATGGCGTACCGCACCTCCCCGTTGGGGCCCACGTCGGCGTCCTCGGCCTGCACCGTCAGGATGGTGGCCCCCACTGGCTCGTTCTCCGGGACGAACACCTGCGAGCTGGGCGCCTTGAACACGGGGGTGTGCTTGTTCTCCCCCGTCACCACGAGGACGACGGTGGCCTCGTCGCTCTGCGGGGGCACGCCCTTGTCCACGGCGCGCACGGTCAGCGAGTACGTCTGCAGCTGGCGGACGCCCCGGAGGGACTGCGCCAGCGAGATCCTGCCCGTCGTCTTGTCCAGCGCGAAGAGGTCGGAGCCGTTGCCGCCCGCCTTGGCGTACTCCAGCTCCGCGTTGAGGCCGAAGTCCGCCTCGTCCTTGGCCAGGACCTTGAGCACGCTGCGGCCCACCGGGGTGCTGTCGGGCACGGCCGCGAAGTACGTGCTCTGGCTGAAGGCGGGCGCGTTGTTGTTGGCGTCCACCACGTTGACGGTGACGAGACACTCGGAGGACATGGGGGGCTTGCCGTTGTCGGTCGCCAGGATGGTGAGCGGGTACTGGTTCTCCGGGGACCACCCCAGCGCCGTGTGCTTGTAGCGCAGCCGGCGCTTGGACAGCACCTCCCCGCTGGCCGGGTCCACGCTGAACAGGTCGGAGGGGTGCTTCAGGGAGTAGGAGATGACCGAGTTGGGGCCCTGCTTGTCGCGGTCCGCGGCGGTCACCACCCCGACCACGGCCACGCCGTGCGGCTGCATCTCGGGGAAGTTGAAGGAGTAGTACGAGTGCTCGAACTCGGGCGAGTTGTCGTTCACGTCCTGGATGGTGACGGTGAGGGGCGTCTCCTGGCGCCACGCGCCGTCCTCCGCCACCACCTTGAGCACGTACTCGTCGTGCTGCTCACGGTCCAGGGACCCGGCCACCGTCACGTTCCCGCTGACCGGGTCGATGGCGAACTTGTCGCCGGGGTTCTCGGTGAAGCTGTAGGTGACGTTGGCGTTGACGCCCTCGTCCAGGTCGGTGCTCGTCACTCGGATCACGAACGTGCCGATCTCCGAGTTCTCGGTGACGTTGACGCTGAAGAGGCGCGAGAAGCGGGGCGGGTTGTCGTTCTTGTCCTCCACCGACACCAGCACGGTGGCGGCGCCGGTCAGCTGCGGCCGGCCCTCGTCCACGGCCTCCACCTGTGGAAGACAAGCAAGTGGGCGGTCAGAATCAGGGGGCGCGCTGCTCCACGGGGAGCTCGGGGAACGACTGCTACGTACCTGGAGCTGGTAGCTGGCCACGGCCTCGCGGTCGAGCTTGGTCTTGGTGAAGATCTCTCCGGTTCTCGGGTCGACGCCGAAGGCGCCGTCGCCGTCCTGGCCGTCCGCCAGGCGGTACGACAGCCTGCCGTTGACGCCCGAGTCCCGGTCTGTGGCCCTGACGCGGAGCACCCGGATCGGGGCGAACTCCTCCTCCGGGATGGTCGCGTTGTACAGGCTCTGGTCCATGACGGGGGCGTTGTCGTTGGCGTCCGAGACGTTCACGAGGAGCTGCACCAGCGAGCGCAGCGGCGGCTCGTCCGAGTCCCGGGCCTCGACCCACACCTCGCAGAAGGGGGCGGTCTCGAAGTCCAGGCTGCTGCCGACGAACACCTCACCGCTGTTGGCGTCCACGCGGAGCACGTCACCGGCGTTGCCCCCCGCGACAGCGTAGTGCAGCGTGGCCGCGGCGCCCCGCTTCGGGGACGTGGCCGCGATGCGGGTCACGACCCTGGGGGCCTTGGGGGCGGCGGCGGGGCCGACGGCGGCGTCCTCCTGCAGGGTGAAGCGTGCGACTCTGGGGCCGGCGATGGAGGGGAAGGCGGCGGCCGGGGCCACGCGCACCACCAGGTCGGCGGAGGCGGACCGCTGCGGCGTGCCGGAGTCCCGGGCCGCGACGCGGAGCCGGTAGGCGCGGTGGGGGTCCTGAGAGAGCGCGGCGGCCGCCGTCACCACCCCCGTGTTGGAGTCGCAGCGGAAGAGGCCGGCGTCGTCGCCCGTCAAGGAGAACCGCACCCGCCCGTTGTCGCCCTCGTCCGCGTCCACGGCCTTGGCGCCGAACACGAACTCGCCGGCGGCGGTCCCGGACGGCACGTGCACCGTGTACTGCGCCTCGGAGAAGACGGGGTCGTTGTCGTTCTCGTCCAGGACGGTGACGGTGAGGTCCACGGCCGTGGCCCTGGGGTCGGTCGGCGAGCTGTCCTGCGCCACGAGCGTCATGCGGTAGACGGCGCGCTCCTCGCGGTCCAGCGGCGCCGCCAGCGACACCGTGCCGGCGTCCGCGTCCACGGAGAACCGCTCGGAGTGCTCGCCCATCAGCGAGTACCTGGAGGGGAGTGAAGAGTGAGTGAGGCACTTGGCGCGGCTCGAACCCGATCCCCTCCCGTCGAGGGCGCCGCGAGTAAAGGACGAGCTTCTAGAGAATTTTTCACGGAAACCATTCCTCGGCGACAACGGCGTGCATGCGCCGCGGATGCTGCAAAGGGCACCGTGTGGCATCGCCTCCCCACGCGGACACCGCTCCGCGGCCGGACGCGACGCGGCCCTCTCTCTCCCACCCGCTGCGGCCGTGCGCCGAGCGACAAGGACAGCCTGACGAGGCCCCGCGTCGTCCCGGACGCGTCCGAATCCGCGGTACGGGACGGGCAAGTACGTAAGTTCTATCCTATCCTATCCTATCCGCGGCAACGGATGGCTGTAAGTGGAAACCTCTCACACGGTTCGCCTCGGAGGCGGGCCACGCCGCCAGGCCGCGTCGCGCCGCAGCCAGCACGCTGCCCCCGCCGCCCCTCCCGCCTCTGACCAGCCCACAGCCACTAGGACTGAAATCCGATCATGATAGCTGCCCTTGCCTTGCCGCGGCACGGTGTTTGCCGCTGTCGCCTCGTCCTCTGTCCTCGTCGCACACCGGGGCGCCGCGCGGGCAGCCGTGGGCGAGAGAGAGAGAGAGAGAGAGAGAGAGAGAGAGAGAGAGAGAGCAGAGAGAGCAGAGATAAGGCTGCAGGCCGCGGCAGAGCCTCCGTGAACCGGGGAAGTGCACAGCCGGGGCGGGCGCGCGTGACGGCGTTCATCTAGGCGACGGGGACCAACGGGGACGTGCCGCGGCGGCGGTCTGAGGCCACGACCCGCCCCGTCCGGGGTCTCCGCGCACGCCGCACCCCCTCCTCCTCCTCCTCCTCCTCCTCCTGCCAGAACCCGTGCGAGAGGCGTCGCGAGGAAAAATAATACCGCAGTGCGCTCGGTGGCCGGAATAATCGGAATAAAGTCACAGATTTCGATTTTTTAAGATCGAAAATCGAACTGTTCATGCGGATAATTGATTTAAGGCCGATAAAACGGTCAAATCCTCAATCAGATATATACTACCATTGCTATCCAGTGCCGTCCAATAGGTCAAATTCTTGCCGAAATGTTTGAAATAAAAAGTTTTTGAAAAAAGTTTTTGAAAAATTGCGAGGCGCAGTACGCGGCCGAACCCGAGTGTTCGACCTCTACGACGCCGTGCTCGACGCTTACCTGATCTTGGCGTTGAGGCCCTCGTCCTTGTCCGTGGCCTTGGCCGTCAGGATGACGGTGCCCGGCGACGCGTTCTCGCGGGCCGACGCCCGGTAGCCCTGGCGGCCCTCCCGGTCGAACTCGGGGCTGTGGTCGTTGACGTCCTGGACCACGACGCGCACCGTGCCGGACCCCGTCAGCGGGGGCGTGCCTGGGGACAGAAGAGGGGGGCACGCCGTCAGTGACACGCCGCGCCAACGCTGCCAAACGCTGCTGCCAACGCTGCTGCCAACGCTGCTGCCAACGCTGCTGCCGACGCCCCTAGTGCAACGCGGCCCTGTCGCCTGCGTCGCCCGCACCGCACCACTCCACGCACTCTCACACGATGGAACCTCTTTCGACTCCTGCCGACTCCCCCCCCCCCCTCCCCCTCCCCCCGGCATGCATAGCGCCTGTGGCATTACTGCATCGGCGAGGAGCACTGAGAGCGGCGGACTGTGAGAGAGGAGACCGCGGGAACAACAAGAGCAACAACCCGAGGGCAGAGTCACGTGACCTGAGAGGGAGAGAGAGAGAGAGAGAGAGAGAGAGAGAGAGAGAGAGAGAGAGAGAGAGAGAGAGAGAGAGAGAGAGAGACGGAGAGGGGGGGGGGGGGGCGCCGGGCGGCGACGTCAATTTGTAATGGAGCCGATACCGCGACAGATATCGGCAAAGCGGCGGTGAAGCAGCTGCCTCCTCTCCCTGTACGAGAGCGAGAGAGAGAGAGAGAGAGAGAGAGAGAGAGAGAGAGAGAGAGAGAGAGAGAGAGAGTCGACGGGGTTCGAAAGAGCTCTTGGGGCCGCGGTGTCCCATTGCGGGCCGAGCGGCGGCGGCGGCGCCGGAGCGGCTGTGGTAGGCAAGCCCGCCCGGCAGCTGTGCGCGGCCCACACGACATTGCCTACCTCCCGGGCGCGCAGGCCCTGGCCACAGAAGCTCACCGGCCCAACTAACCGAACGGCCTCTCTCTCTCTCTCTCTCTCTCTCTCTCTCTCTCTCTCTCTCACACACACACACACACACACACACACACACACATTACTCTGAGGCCGAGTGCGCAAACGCCCCATAGCATACCATTCCGAGGGCGATAAAAAGCAGCTGCTCCCCTTTTCGCCAGGTGAGTTTGTGTGCGTATGTGTGTGTGGGAGAGAGAGAGAGAGAGGGGGAGAGAGAGGGACAGAGAGAGAGAGAGAGGGAGAGGGATAGAGTGAGAAGAGACAGAGAGGAAAAGAGCGCGTGTGTCACTTGCAGAACTGGTTCCGAGTTCTCTCGAGTATGAACGGAATATGTACGGCGGCGTCAGATAAGACTTCCGCAGCAACATCAACAGTGTTGCACGCACACACAATCACTCACGCGCACACACTCACACACACACACGCACACACACTAATGCGGAGTGGCCGCGAGAGAACACGAGTATCACGCGCAGACTCAACTTCCCATAGGAGACACCCCATCTGTCCGGAATTTTTGCAAATAGAAAAACATAAATAAGGGATTGATAAAAAAATGAGAAAAAAGGACATGTGGAAGATGTGCAAATATAAAAACAACAGACAAACAAGTAAATAATAAAAAAGTGAAAAATGAAAAAAAAATGTATTTTACAGGAAAAAACTGAACAGAAAATTCGAAAAAATGAACAAATTGTGTACTTTACTGTGGTCATACAGGACTGTGTGCTACGGGTGAGGAGGTGGGGGTGGGGGTGTGAGGGCCGGCACCCCCCGGCACGCTCTGGTGCCCCCCCGGAGCGTGGACCCCCCGCGGCGTTAATGCCGCACCAAACCGCAGTCGGAGCTGCAGCTAT